>CM033621.1:16972060-17225385 GCA_019453435.1 Rhinogobius similis | reverse complement strand
TAACCTTTCTTGCAGATGATACAGTATTGCAGTTGACATTTATAACAATTAATTTACAGTAGTCTTTGTTTAGTTATTGTTGCATATAACATTGCATTATACATTATGCTGAAGAGAATATTTGGTAGTAAATATTTCTTCATATTTAGCATTAGTGTATTTGTGGTGATTGTGGAATTTTCTAAATGTATTTAATTGTGATTGAAATGCTTCCCTTTTCTAAAGTCTAAACACTTTTAAAGTTTGTAAACAAAAACATTCTAAATTCCAGAATGGAGGCAAAAGTGAAGTGGAACGCATTGTGATTTCAGTGCATTAACTGAGATTAACCTCAGAATGTGTTAAAATATGACAAATCAAGGTAGTTTTGTCAAAATAAAACTCATCAGATGCATGTGAGAGATATCAGGAGGAGATTATGACAGCAAAATTAGGTTTTACTGGACTTACTTACAGAAATGTTGACAACACAGTAGTTTTACCTTTTACACAGATTTATTACATACTTTACCACAAATGATGAGAATAATGAAAAGAAAAAGTAGAATTTTGAGTTTAGAAAATTGTGTTGGTTTTTTTATCCTTTAATTGCAATAGAAAAGCAAACTAACTCACATTTCTATCCTGGAATTTTTTTTAAATATAAAGACTTAAAACCATGGCATTTAGATGTTAATAATTGAAAATGCTCTATGGTTTACTTCACTTTTGTCTCCAATTGTCTCCATTCTGAAATGTTGATGACAAAGCCATTTAAACGGTCAACAATAATATTACATTTTCAGACCTTTGGACAGATAATAAAGTAAAATACCGTATTGTCTTTACTAGAAGGTCCCTATTTACACTTATTGAAAACCTTTGTGACTGTAGTGTGTATAGAAAATAATTTTGTTTAAACGATATTCGCTGCTCATTGGAACGGTATCTCAAACCCAGGACTATCCTCATATGAATGTACATGCGGAGTAGTCTTTACGTAACACAATAGCGAGCTGTATGTAAAGGGTGACTCATTTTCATTAGCTGGAGTGGATCTTTCACAGCTCCGTGCCTTTGATGTTCCCTCCTAAGGTGCTACATAGGAAATACGCTTCTTCCTGTACTACCATTTATAATTGCATGTATAATTGTGAGTGTAGCCACATAGCTGGAGGCGGCCGATACAGTGCCAACTCTCATTGGACAAAATGGAGAAAAACAATAGTGGGAGGAGCTGAAGAAATGTATTGCCCTCTGTGTGGACTGAGGATGGATCTGAGGGTCTGAGGGAAAGGAGCCTGTAATGTAAAGACAGAGAAAGTCACTTGAAAGCAAAGGAGGAGGCGTGTGAGGTGATGCCTGAGCTGCGCGGTGTAGTGGAGGAAGTGGTGCTTGCGAACATCCACCGCGGCTTCCCTTTCTAATCCTGGAATTGCCACTGGGATTATGGAAGGCACTCTGAATTTTTCATGATTAGTATGTGTCAACTGCAACCAAATTGAGAGTGCGTTCTCACCACAGTCTATGATGACAAATGGACTCAGCCAAGTCTGTTGTTTACTGCTCACTAAAATGTCATTTATTATCCAGCTGCTGTTTTTGAATGATGTGAGCGCTGGGAAATTTTGGTTAGAAAATCAAGAAAGACTACAATTTGTTTACACGTTTTTGCTTCTAAATAACGTTGTCAAAGTTTGTTGTTGCGTTTTTCCATATGACAGACATTGCAGTTTAAACTAGGTCTATTCTCACATCTCAGAATGCATTGCTGTTTGTACTGTATGTTTAAAATTCGGTATGTATATTAGAATATAATGATGAAATCAAAGGATTCCAGTTAAGATCTTGACTCTTGACTGGGATTCTAGTATTGTGAAAGCTGTAATCCTTATTTTTCTATGGATTTATGTTACCCAGATTGTAGACCGCGCCACTAAGAATCCCTTTTCTCTACCGCTGACGTTTCTCTCCTGGCTGCGTCTCTGCTCTAAAGCCGGAACTCGTCTATCTGTGGAAAAGTGTAGTTAAAAACAGCAGCAGGCAGAAGATGTGTGGAGGCATTGGTGTGTGAGCGTAAGACGGAGTAACCTGTGAATAGTCTCCAGGCCTGAGAAGGTGCCTGATCTCATAAACATAACATGCATGTATCCAGCTTTTTCACATCTCACTTTAAATCAAGAGTTATATGTTGTGTGTCAGTGTGTTACCACTGTATCTTTCACCAGAATATAGAGTTGAAGGAGTAATTTCAGAAGATACAGTAAATTAATGAACTATCTAATCTTTCTATGTTAAAATTAAAGTGCATATGACAGGGTGTCATTTTTTACAGATTTGTGGTAAATATTTATTATGGTTTTACGTCAAGTTTCAGTTTGTGAAGGAAAATTGTAAAATTACAGGAAGTCAAGATGAGTTCAGCAATAAGTGACATTCCATCAGGTGTAAAGGTGTCATCGGGTATTATTATTTTTTAACTCATAACTATTGTGTAATTTACATGGATTTCGACCCCACAATATTATTGCTAGGTAACAGTTGTGGAATTACCTCTTCCTAGGTCACATATGCTGCTCATTTCCAGGAAGTAAAATTATAAACATTATGGGGGAATAAAAGGTCAAATCTGAATAATATAATAATATCATGTTCACTACATTTTAGTGAACTGTGTGGTCTAACATTTTTAACATCTTTTTTCTTTCTGTCAATGTGATTGTGGTTAGATGTGGAAAATGTTAATTGCTATGGCAACGTTCCCAAGTTGTCATCACTCAGAGCCTTGACTACTTGACCTATAACCCACTTGCTCTCCTTTGTTGTAGTAAACAACAAGTGCTTTGAGGTTGTGGGAAGGGCATTTCATCTTCTCAGGAATAGATTTGGATCTTCCACCGAAACAGATTTCAAAACTATTCTTTAAGCTCCTAATATAGTGCTGACTTCCGAAGCAGTGAAAACATCTTTGTATCAGCTCTGTGGGAGAACAACAGTGAAACATTATTGTCTCTGTGATAATCTTCACCAAAGCTCCCAAAGTGCTGAAAACATGATTTATTATCGGCAGCACACTGATGATGAGGCATCGAAGCTTAAGCTGTGTGAGGTGTAGTGGGCACCTGGGTCACAGTTTGATATGCAGGTGCACAGAGCAGCGCCGGGTTTCCTCCTGCAGGCAGCGCTCTTGTCAGGGGTGTACTGAGGCATGACATGTACACACACACACACACATCCACATAGCTCCCCTTTTGGCAGCCATCCGCCACGAGACGCCTAGATAAAAATACCACAAGCCCTATCAGGCAATTAAAGGGGGCTCAGCCAGGGGGGTGCACCGGCTGCCTAATGGTTCCAACCCCCCCACGGAGGAAAGAGACACTGACACAGGGCCAAGGGGGGAGTGGCGGAGGAGGGCGAATTCAAAAGGTAGCAAGCTGGAGCAGGTACATGCTTCTCACTGAAGAGCACTGTCACACAAGGGACAAGAGCCTGAGATGGGTCACAGCAAGCACTCCGAGATAGTCCTCTCTGGAAAACAGGCAGAGAAGGTGACCTCAAACTGGCAGCTGCATTTTAAAGCTCTATGGGTGTAGTAAAATGTCTTCAAAGGTTTGTATTATTATGGAAGGAAAGCATGATAAAACACAAACAGCTGTTAGGATACCTTTAGTGTCTTCAGTGAAAATAATCTTTATTATCTTTTGCCAGCCTTTGAAAGGTCATGTGGATAGTAACCTTCTGTAGGTGGCACGTCACCTGCGTGATTTTATTGAAAAAACAAAGTTAAAACTATACCTTGGAACATTCTCCATGAAGATGGATATGTTGTGGAATATCATACTGTAGCTAAAGGAACAACATTTTAATGGAAACAAGCAGGTGGAGGCTCCTCC
Organism: Rhinogobius similis; assembly: GCA_019453435.1. Classification (NCBI taxonomy): domain Eukaryota; kingdom Metazoa; phylum Chordata; class Actinopteri; order Gobiiformes; family Gobiidae; genus Rhinogobius; species Rhinogobius similis. The sequence goes on along the minus strand of CM033621.1, from coordinate 17,221,510 downwards.
AGGCAAAGTATGAGTCAGGTTTGTGGAGATATAAGCCGCTCACCATAAGGACACATGCTTTTCTAAATTTTAAAGTGCATCCACATCCAAAATAAAAAGTGCTTTTATTTTAGTCTCTTCTTTTGGCTAAAAATAACTGACTTTACATTGATGAAACATGCAGACATGGTTAATTGTCTAGCAGCAGTGGAGGCTGTAAGAGAAGAAAGGGAGTGACTTGTTTAAAGACAAAAATTAATGTTGTGTAACTTTGTTTATAATTGTTGAACTGAAACCAAAGAGAGATGAAGGAAATAACAATTACAATCTTTTTACGCAGCATGGCTATTTTTGGTTAAAATAAAACATAATTGACTTTGCTCCTACTACTTCTTTATCTCCAGGAAGCCTGTTAGTCTGTAATGTACATTCTTCAGCCCTAATAGCCTTTATCACATTAGTGATAGAGTGCTCGCTGTCATGGCTGCTGTCATGTCTAGTCTCTCACCTCCTCACCAGGGGCTCCGAGATGGACTGGGTATCGTCGCATACAATCTCCTCACACTCATATGTCATGACACTACCGAGGCTCACTCCTCCATGCAGCTACAGTATGTCTGTTTTACTGGGGAAACTGGATTTGTCATGGATGGGAAATGAGCAGTGTAACAGTGTAAATGCATCTATTTCTATAACTAATTATTGTAGAAAAAGTAATATTAGTTATATTATATATATTACATTATATTATATTATAATCAAGCCAGGAAAATTGACAGAGAAAAATTAAGGATGTTGGATAGTGCATATACAGCAACTAACAGCACACTACAGACGTAGTAGTATAGTTCTGTGTGAAATGTAGTTGTCATTAGTTGACATATGAACTGTTGCAGTGTTGGTAGTAATAGTGGTAATTTTAGAAGTAATCATGCAAAATGTTTTACTTGTTGAGTACCTTTTATCTTTCTGTTTGTTGGAATACTTTCCATTTGAGCAATCTTTTTTAAGAAGATAAGACTCCTATTGGATTGGTGCACTTATCCATCTCAGGCTGAATCTACTCTTCCAGTTCACCACCATAAATCAAACAGACAGTAATTTAGTTTAGTTTTAGACTATTTGGTTTGCATCTGAGACAGTACGCAGACAGCGGGTACAAGTCTGTCCCAATGTATTTTCGGCTAGACCTTCAATTCTGTGTATAAAACCGTGATCTGTGCTATTAATCTTAGAATGAAAAGTCTGCAGTGAGTGCTTTGTCAAGTGGATGTATACGAAGCGAAATCTTCCTTGTGGCTGACAAAGAAGCATTGAAGTCGATAGGGACATTGCCAAGAAATGAAAAATTGTACCTGTAATTGATCTTTGTGTATTCAGGACTTTCTCTCATGTAGAAGGTTAGATTTGGTTGGATTTTGCACCACCTGCTGTCTGAAGAACTCTCAAAAGGATTCAGCACAATACCAGGCCAGAATAGGGCTAACCTGTTCTTTCCATGTCACTCTTTATAATGGAAAAAGGTTGAAAAAAGCCACACATCAGAACATTGACAAAATGACTTATTACTCCTTATGCTGTACACTTTCTCTTTTCTTCACCCTCCCTTGAATTCATCAGGGTTCCCTTCAAAATGGCCGTCACCTCCTGGCGCTTGTCGAGCTTGTCACCCTTCCTTTGCAACGTGACCTTGAGACACAGATGAAGAAGTGATGGTGCTCTTATAACTGCAGCAATGAAACCAAGCTAAAAGAGATGAAATGTAGAGAGGGCTCGCACTCACAACTGCACAAGGAAAAAGGGTGGGGGCCCTGTGCATATCCACATCAATCAAAATAGGATTAGGATGCTTCTTTCTGTTCCTTTTTTACCCATTAAAGTTGAAGGTGCTGATGTAATAGGAGCGATGCAGCGTTGCCTAAGTTCAAAAGTAGTGTGTGAGAAAAAGACCTTCAAAAACTTAGAACAAAATGTCTGCTTCCTCGCTGGTTAAAAAAAATTATACCATTTAGTGTTTCCACAATACAAACATTTCAAACACGATCTCAATACAAATAAGCTTGGTACTATAAAAACATCTTTTTTACACAATAGAATATCATTTTGAATACACAATAAAGACCTTTCCCCCCCAATATTTTTAAATGTATTTTAAACAGATCAGTATACGTTTATATTTATTATCCAATTTTTTTACTGTCACTAGAACATTCCACAGTGTGACATTTAATCTACATCTTTCTATGTTTTTTTTTTTTTTTTTTGCACTCTTAGAGTGAGTGGGATGGCCTCTTCACAGATCTTACCTATAACGTGCTGGTATTGTCATTCACTTGTCTCAATAGAGAGAAGTTTAATGCCATATCATGGAACATTCAAAGCCAAGCAAAGCATCTCCAGACAAACAGGTGGCTAACCCTCCACCGGAAATCTTACATAGTCAACCTTTTTCACCTGTGTGCATTTCACCACTTTTATTTAAATCAAGCGGGCCTTTAATTCTGCTTAACTGACCTGACATGGCAGACAGTGCAGGAAGCTAAATTGTGTGCTGTGATCCTCTCTCTTCTCTGGAGGTGCAGCCCTTGGGTCACATAACTCATCTGTAGTCCATTGGTCCATGTTCTGCTGTAAGCCGGACTCTGACAGCAACTGATGCATGAATTCTTAATCAGATTAGAAGACTATGGAGTGATACAAGCGGAAGGCAATCATCCTGGTAATGTCTAAATTAATGAGCTGGACTCCTTTGTTGTGGCAGCCTTCTGAATAAGTCTCCTTCCCATGGTTAATATTTAGAAGAGCTTATGGCTCTGAATTGATACATATTTATATAGTAGAAATGTAAGGTAGCATTTTACCTCATTAGTATGACACTTAATCGACTTAAAAATGTTATTTGTATGTGTTGTTCATAAAATTAATATCTTAAAGCACATAAGGCATTATCTAAAATTATGTGCATTATTACATCAAGTAGAATTAACACAAAACATTGGATAGGTATAAGTTCAAAATTGTACTTCAAGTAATACCTTTTATAATGCCTAAAAAATTAGGATGGGCGGTTTGTTATCTTTTGAGCCCCCCCTTTAAACTGTGCAACTAAATTATCTCAATGACCTTGAGTTCTCTGAGTGGAGTTTTTAGAAAAGTGAGCATTTGTTGTCTCTGTCCTGCTTTGGACACAGCTGTCATGTTTTGCTCCAGCCACCTGAGCCTTGCCCATGCCCGTTCACTGGCAGCCGAGTGAGCCAGCACAAACCTCTCCACTGCTTCACACCAATCCAAAATGGAGCAGCACTTGGCCCATCAGGTATCACCTCCTCACATACGCTCCACTATTTCATTATTACCTGTGTCTACTGTACTCCAACCACAGGAGTGCTATAAATTCTTGCAATGACAGAGCTTAAAGTAGTAGTTTCAGTTAACAAATGATTTGAGTTGGGCATTCCCATGACAGCCGGGTCCAATGGTACATATAGGTGGGAATATCAGGCCAATGCCATTTGCATACAAATTGCCCAGCTGGTACCTTGTTGTTATGACAACGGCCCACGGCTCCCAGAATTCATTTGGAAGTGAAATACAAAAGGATAGCTGTCAGTGAGGTGTCATTGCTCTTTATTAAGACTTTTCTGAAAATGGAAAAAGTTCTATTGTAATACTTGCCAACCGCTGAAAGCAGTGTATTGAGATAATCCATATGTTTCTTCTTCTCCTGTCAGGGGTCACTGTGGGCTGGAGTTTTGCCCAGCTGCGTTGACTTTAAGGTGTGGTCAAGCTATATATTTTTAAAAAATCACACTAATGTCCTCAACCAATCATTAACTTTATTTACTACATAGTGGTTAGAGCACTTGTCCACCAACCCGAAGGTCAGAGGTTCGATTTCTGTTTGGACCAAGTTCTGTCGTTGTGTACTCCTTAGGCAAGACACCTCACCTACTTTTCCTAGTATGAAAGTGGGTGAATGGTTTGTGGTCGTGGTGGACAGTGGAACAGATTGGCAGCCTCACATATGCCAGTCTGCCCCAGGGCAGCGGTGGCTACAAAAGTAGCTTACCACCACCAAGTGTGGAGTGAATGTATGACAACAGTGTAGTGCTTTGAAAACCCTGTAAATCTCATTAGTAAGTAAGGCATTATTATTCTTATAGTCTGTGTAAATAATACATTAAATACTGTATGTCATCCATTGTAATTCTTATAGTTACCATGCTTACATATATAATATTTAGTTAATCCAGCATCAAAACATGTATTTATTTAAACAATGTCATGTATACACTTTTCTATTCTCCACTTTTACATTCTTTCTGTTTATAATTGAACATGAATTGCACATTTGTCATGTCTCCGTCAGGACACCACTACAGTACAGTTGCACACTTGACAACAGTAACACCAGCTTTTCCCTAAACCCACCCCTGTCAAATCCTTTCTGAGCTCAGTGCTAAAATGTAAACTCTTCTGACGGCACAGTGTCCTCTACTGGCCACGCAAGGCACGAAGCTTTCACTCATGAACATCCGCTCCAAAACCCATTATACAGTATTTAGCTCAAGGGCAAGTGTGTTGTTTTTGCCATTGTCATCCTAGCTCAGCACATAGTAGTTAGTTTTATGGGTATTCTTAGACCTTCTGACCCTCTGGTTTAATATTTAGCTTCAGCGTTTGGTTTTCAGGCTAATTACGTTATCTCTTTAGTGAACAGTTGAGCTTTACTTGGTTCCCATATTCCGGTGATCTTGTATACATTAAACAGCCAGCCTTCATTCATACAGCTGTTACAGATTGATAGAGACAACTAGAACAAACCACTTCAGTCTGGAATGAAAAGCCTTGTATCAGCATCAACTTAACAATGGGGAGTGTGTATGTGTTTATGTGTTGAGTTGCACCCTTTACCTCAGGGTGGGAGGAGAGGGAAGGTGACACATCACCTGAATATAAATGTAGAAGAAGTTATGCTCCGAGGGATGACAGTGTGCACAATACTCGTCCAAGAACGTGCAACCTTTTCCCAAGGTCACAGCACGCCGCCGGGCCCAGATCTCTACCAAAGCAGCAGCAGAAGCAGCAGCAGCAGCAGCAGCAGCAGCAGCAGCCCGCTCATTTGTCACTCGCCTTCCAATTTAACATGGCAACTCGATGGGGACTGTGTGGTGCAGGGAAGATCTGCCACGACTTCAGCGTGGCCATGAAGACCCTGCCTCCCGGAGACCACCAGGTACTGTTCACACGACATGCAGAAAGAAGAGTCATGCTCAAACATTTCAAGATTCATCCAGTGATTAAAAACTAAAAAGCAAGTGATATCAATAACACGAAAAGGAAGAAACATGTAAAGAAACGCATTTTTAATTGTAGAGCAAAGTACATAACACAGTGTACATAACAGGAATAGATGGATTGAAATCACAATGCAAACGAATAAACATAAATAATTATTGTAAACTTCTATTGAGCAGAGTCCAGATAAAATCCTTTCATATGTGCATATGAAAAGATTTTATCTGCATTCTTCTCAATGAAATTACTACAAAACTGTTTTGATCCTAGATTTGAACATTGTCAGAGTAGACACCTGTCCCACAGCTTGAGAAAGACTGTTCCAGATTTTAGTTGCATGAAACTGAAATGATTCCTGTGTTTAGTCCTGACAAGTCCTACATCGACACGTCATAGATTGGTGTTAGGCCATGGATTTAAATGTACTTGAAGAAAAAATCTGATCTGATGCACCTATGATGACGACAAAGATGTCAAATTTAAACACGAACTTCTAAATGTATTTCTGGGGTAAATGTATTTTCCACTGAGCCAAATAATTGTTAAGGAAATGCGTTGTTTTAGTCAGTATTCAAGGATCTCAATCTCCAAATTTTACAGTTTGAATTGTAACATTTCTTATTCAAATTCCCCACAAAGAAAAATTCAAAAATGTCAAAATCACATGGTATATTATTATGAATGTATGTTTTTTCTACAGATAGCAGTTGTTGCATCAAGAAGCTTAGAGCGTGCCCAAGAATTTGCCAAGAAGCACAGCATTCCCAAAGCTTATGGCAGCTATGAGGAGTTGGCCAGCGATCCAGACATTGGTGAGTTGTGCCGCTCTTCACTCACATATTTTTGTCTTGTAAAAATAACCCCAAACATCGCTGTCCCACAGACATTGTTTATGTCGGGGTTCTTCATACACAGCACTGGAAAGTTGGTCTGCTCTTCCTCAAAGCCGGCAAAAACGTGCTTTGTGAGAAACCCTTTGCCATGAACAGCAGACAAGTGCAAGCCCTGGTTGCAGAAGCTAAACAAAGCAACGTGTTTCTGATGGAGGTGAGAGCGGCGATGACATAATTGCTTATCTTTTCATATGTATTCCTCCATATGCTGCTTGCTTAGTCATTTGCATGTTACATAATAAAGCAGTGCCTATTATTAACACAGGTTTTCTTACTTTACTCTGTATAAACATAGTGTAAGTAGGAGACTGCTGTGCATTATCATCCTTGCCAAGTCAGTTTAATTTTTAAAGCACATTATTTGTCTCAGCAGGGTAATTGACCCTCAGGGCGTGGGTTTATAATTGATGTATTGTATAATTTCCACATCACATAAAATTTAATGGAATCATACAGATTGCTAAATATGGTGGCGTAGTCAAAAATATAGAAAGAGATTTAGTTCGCTATTTTGATGACCTTACTTTTTAAAATTCCTTTCTCATCTGTGGCCATGATTGTATAATTCTCAAGTGTATTATATTTGTTATTAAGGTTTTAATTTACAAAATCAAATGCATATCAAATCACTTCATTTTCCATAGTGTGCAAAGCCACTTACGTGTTTGTGTCTTTCAACAGGCGATCTGGTCTCGTTGTTTCCCCGTGTATGCTGAGGTGCGCAGACTACTGGCGGAGGAGGCGGTCGGGGAAGTGAAGCTGGTCAAGGCCTACTTCGGGTCCCCTCAGCTTGACGTTCCTCGTTCTGTGGAGAAGGAGCTGGGAGGAGGAGCTCTGCTGGACATTGGAGTGTACTGTCTGCAGTTCATCCTGATGGTGTTCAGAGGAGAGAGGCCATTGTCCATACAGGCCTCTGGTGTGCTTCTAGACTCAGGTAAGAAGCAAAAACCAAAGATTATAAAGGTACAAAACATTAACCAGAAATCAGAATCTATCTATCTGTCTGTCTGTCTGTCTGTCTGTCTGTCTGTCTATCTATCTGACTTCTAACTTGATCTCCTTGTCTCCATTGAGATACTTGATTCTTCCACCAGAAAAGTTACAAAGAGCACCTTTAAATCAATGTGCTCTGATAACTAAACTAAAACTGCAAGTCATAAATAGATTTGATTTTGTGTCATGTACATAAACATAATTGAAGGTGAAAAGTGCTTGGTAACAAAAATTATGTTTTTTTTTTAGGAGTGGATGAGTCAGTGGTAGTTGCATTGAAGTTTTCCAGGAACAGAATGGCCTTCTGCGCCTTTTCAATTTCTGCCCGTCTTCCAAATGATGCTGTTATCTGTGGCACCAAGGGCTCCATTAAAGTAAGCCATGCAGAGATGTTTCAATTCTTTAACCAAGGACTGAGACATGCAGTGACTGGGGAGACTGCTAATTACTTTCATTTTTAATTAAATTGACACATTCAGACCAAGAACCATAGAGACGTCCTGCTATCACATAGATATTATCCAAGAGTATTTCATTTGCATGTTAATTTGAAATATCACAATTTTTTTCCCAGGTCCTTGGCCCTATGCACTGTCCTACCACACTGGTGGTCAATGACAAAGAGACTGAATATCCTCTGCCCGAGCCCTGCCTGTCCATGAATTTCACCAACAGCACTGGTCTGCGTTATGAGGCTCAAGAAGTCAGACAATGTCTTCATAAAGGTACACTAATACAAGCTAAATCAGTTAGCAAGTCCATTCTATACAGCTCAGGATAGAACGTCAAACCATAGAAATCTGCCATGTTTGCAGCTGGAGTGTTCAACTTACATAGAGAAACATTAACCAAAACAATTTAAAAAAGTGAACCAAAAAAATCCATGGAAGAACTTGATAAACTGCTGGGTTGATACATTTATCAACATAAAGTGTGAATTAAAATTTCAATTTATTTAACATTGGGCTAACTGAAAATTCTGTTATGTCTGATGTCATGATCCCAAGCTCCATTTCATTCCATTGTATTATATTCTATATGAGGTAATACAGCCTAAAATGCAATTAAAACAAACACAATTATTTTGGTGATATCTTCGAAAAAGGATGTTTCTCTAAATTTCAAAAGGTCACCTCAGCAAGATGGCACTCACACAGAATTTAAAGAAAGTACTCAAATTTACAGTTTTACTGAACAAATTATTATGAAAGGAAACAGGTGTATTTTGTAATATGTGCACACTAAATGTATTTACATAATCTCTCGTCTCTGCCGTGCTCTAATGTATGCACTGCTTGATTATGCACAGACATCCTTCTGGATCAATGTGCTTGTGCCGTGACCACTCTAATGCTGCTCTTCATTCACAGGACTGAAGGAGAGCCCATTGATGCCGCTGGCGGAGTCTGTTCTACTGACGGAGATCATGGATGAAATCAGGAAGCAGGTGGGAGTTGTCTTCAGCCAGGACAACCAATGACAGCGCAGCGGAGCCAAGCTGTTTCACCTGATTGAAAACCACTTAAATGGAACAGATTGGACACAGTTTAAATATTTGGCATAAGCAGATGAAAGACAAATGTGTCAGTGAGCCAGCTGCTTTGTGATGAACACTGAATAAAACAGGATGACAAGATACAGATGCAACCCTGTAAATTATAATTTCATCAGGAGACAGTGATTCAGCACTTCAGTAGGAAGTGAAACACATATTTCATTTGTAAACCACGGTGACAGGTAAAGTTAAATATCTGATGCCTTTATGTTTTTAGTTGTGATAAAAATAGATAAAAACAAAATCTGTTATCAAATAGAATTCTACTATTTATTTTACATATGCATCACAAAGATCAAATAAATGCATGCTTTGTCACATTATACTATTTTAAAATCCATGTACATACAGTATATACATGCGTTGCTACTGCAAAAGTTTGACCACTGAAAATAAGACATAAACATGAACACTGGAGCCAGTTCTTTTACATATTTGTGAAGAAGTCTTTGGGAGACAAATACAACTGTCTCTGGATGTGTGATTGGTGCAGCCAATAAAAGTGACTGATCGACCAGGAGTCCATGTTTTATTTAAAAAAACATTCAGAGTTGAATAGGCGAGTGTAATCTATGTGTGACATGAATGCCACTTCAGGTGACACATTTGAGAGCTGTGTGTGACAGGACTGACCCTGTGTATGGTCTGACCCCTACCTCTGTCTCCAAATGATGACGGGGAGGACAGAGGGGACGTCTTCAGTTGCCTTCTGAAGAAAAAAATGTCTTGGCCCTTTGGCCGACAAAATTTTTGTTATATTTTAAGGTCACTAAATTGCATGTTGGCCCATAAATAAATTAAAATATTGCCAAATATAAATGAATGGCAACAAAAATAGGCTACCACTCAAACGGTTGCTACAGTACGAAATTGTAACAAGTGGTTTGTCTCCCTCTTTTGGTCAAAAGGGAATACTACGCATGTTGATCCAAAGCTTTTTACTTCCCTAACGCCTACAGGCCCAGGTCAGTCCTCACGCGCGTACAAATGTTGTGACGCGCCCTGTACACACAACGCCTTTTTCCGCTCTAGGGTTCGGGGTTTATTCGCTGCGCTGTAATTACTTCAACTAAAGGCAATAAAAATGTTTTTACCCGTCCGCTTTTAAACGTCGGCAGTGATTACTCCAATAGCGCAGTTTCGCGCATCGGCAGCGCGCACGCAATCTCACGCTCACGCCACATTGAACTATCCTCAGGCCACAAACCCACGACACAACTGTCACAACAATGGCAACCAAGTGGGGTATCTGCAGCGCAGGGAAGATCAGCCATGACTTCACCGTGGCCCTAAAAACCCTCCCTCCTGAGGAGCACCAGGTAGGTCTAAATGTAGCCGTGTGGATCAAATGCACTCATAAAATATTTCATGAAGAGTTTGTATTTCGAGTTAAAGTTGGTGTAGCCAACACAGAGCACATTGATTTAAAGGTGCTCTTTGTAACTTTTCTGGTGGAAGAATAAACAAGTGCCTCAATGGAGACAAGGAGAGGAAGTTAGAAATCAGATAGATAGATAGTCTAGTTTAATGTTCTACTGTATTACTTTTTAACGTCATATTTCAGACGTGGAATAACTTGCAATGGTTTCTAAACATGTCGTAGACAAGTATCCTTTGGCTATATGTAACATTTCAAACGTTGGTTCTGCACTATGAAATCAAAAAATGACTAAGCCCCCCCCATGTGTATGCTCCCCTGAAACCGCATAAGCCCCCCCCCCATGTGCATGCTCCCCTGAAACCGCATTTAAGATTAAAAGTTGTGCCTGATTTGGTGTGGTTTGATTATCTTAGCTGAGGTCTGCTTGAATATACTTTGAATCGCTCACCCTGATTATAGTTTATGTAGCCCATTATCTAAAATGGTTGAACATTGATCTTGGCCTCTACTAGTCAAAAGGTAGGCCTATCATCTTGTAGACTGTATAACTTCTAAAAGTTTCATTTGATATAATTTTCCAGGTGGTTGCCGTTGCAGCACGTAAGCTTGAAGATGCACAGAATTTTGCTCAAAAGCATAACATCTCCCACGCTTATGGGAGTTATGAAGAACTGTCCAGAGATCCAAATGTTGGTTTGTATCATCCTACTGCATGGGCTTATATGATGTATTTCAGTAAATAATGCACAATATCTATTTAAAGCAATTTAAGTTGATGCATTTTAGCCCTAAATGAAATTCAAGGTGAACACAGCCCCTCTTACGTATTGCTCTTCTTTGTAAAACATAGAAAAAGTGTGTAGAATTTGGGTCACCGGGCACCACACCACAGTCTATTCATTCAGTTCACACCTGTTGATGGTGAGCTAGTTCTGCCGCAGCTGCCCTGACTGATGGAAGTGAGGCTGCCGATCTGTGCCATCAGCCCCTGCAACCACCACTCACTCAGTTCACACCACATCCAAACATAAGCAAGGTGGCTGAGGACACATGGACTGCACTTGTCTCTAATCTCTCTCTCTCTCTCTCTCTCTCTCTCTCTCTCTCTCTCTCTCTCTCTCTCTCTCTCTATATCTATATCTATATCTATATATATATATATATATATATATATATATATATATATATATATATATCTATAAATATATATATATATATATATATATATATATATATATATATCCATTAGATTTCCCATAGTATCTTGCCAGTAATACATATGTATTTTTCAGATGTGGTGTATATTGGAGTCATTCACCCTTACCATCTGAAAACATGTTTAATTTTTGCTAATGCTAAGAAGCATATACTATGTGAAAAACCCCTGGCCATGAACACTAAGGAGGTTAAAGAGATCCTCGCTGCTGCCAAAAGGAATAATGTCTTCGTAATGGAGGTAAACACAAATATACCTTATGCGTCATGTCTTTTTCTTTTCATAAAACTGTAGGCTCAAACATTTCTTCTCATACTATTAAGTGCTAACATGTTGCTATTTTGCAGGCTGTATGGACTCGATTTTTCCCAGCTTCTGTTGAGATCAGAAGGCTGCTCGCTCAGGGGGAAGTGGGTGATGTGAAGATGGTGAGGTCAGATTTCGGGGTGCCACTTTTGGATGTGCCAAGAGCTGTACAGAAAGAACTGGGAGGAGGAGCCTTGCTAGATGTTGGCATTTATTGCCTGCAGTTTATAAGCATGGTGTACAATGGAGAGAAACCAGAGACCATTCAAGCAGTTGGAATATGTGCTGAGACAGGTAGACTAAACTATACATACATAACAGATGTGTTTTCTGAAAGACACTTCTTCTGTTACTGTATTCATGATTTGACCTCAAGGTCAGGTGTACGACAAAGCTAATCGTTATAATCGTAAAAGTACATCTATGTGGTATATGATCATACAACATGGTTTAGTTTGAAAACTATAAAACTGGTTTGTAAATTTTATCAGGTCATGTTAACATTATTGGGACGTCAAAAGAACATAATTACATTTAGACACAAAAGAGTTAACCGAATGGTAAAGCTTAATTATTTAAATACCCATGACCGTTTGGCCTAGAATTTGTTCTTCTTTCATATCAGTACGTAATGTGTGTGGTTTCAATCCTTTCAGGTACGGATGAGACAGTGGTTGTCACTTTAAAATACTCAAAGAACAGGATGGCTGTGTTCACCTGTTCTAATGGTATGCAGTTGCCTAACGAAGCCATTATTGTGGGAACTAAGCATTCCATCAAGGTATAGCCCATGTGCGTGTTTCCTGAAATGTTTTTTTTCATATTATAGATAGGCCTCAGGTTTTTGCCTTGTTCTCACGTAGGTCCCTGCTCACATGTGGTGTCCGACATCCCTGATTGTGAACGGGAAGGAGAAAGAGTTTCCCGTTCCAGAGCCCTACATGCCTCTCAACTTTCTGAACAGCACAGGGATGCGTTATGAGGCACAAGAGGTTCGACAGTGTTTGCTTAAAGGTGCTGGAATTTTACAATTTGGTCTGATAAGCTAAGAGCAGCCCACTTTCTTCATGTCAATTACCCTCAAAATATTTTTTTCTTTTCTAGGTCTAAAAGAAAGTGCTATAATGACACATTCAGACTCTCTTCTACTTGCTGAAATAGAGGATGAAATCCGCAGACAAGTTGGGGTCGTATACCCTCAAGATTCAATATAAATAAATGGAAACTTTTATGTTGATGACATAATAAACAGAAGGGAAAATATGGTGCAATTCTCCTTTATTGAAATAAATCCAGTCTCATAGGACAACCCAGTACACAGCTTAACTATTTTTTACACTTGGTTCATACACTCAAGCATTACAATCAAAGCATTCTAGACACAAAGCTATATGGGTCACAAACACAGAAGAGATGACCAGCAGGACTAAACTTCACTTCATCTCCCAGTGGAACAAACCCAGAAAAGTGCTTAGTCATACCAGTTAAGAATTGTCATTCACAAATAAAATGCCAACAAAGATTTGACCCAAATTGACAATGCAAAGGCATTTTGACACACAACACAATACAGTAACCTGTTCAAACACATTTGGACCTTCAAAATGTGCCTATAGTTATTCATAGACAAAATACATATTGCGGCATTGAACAGAAGTAATATGAATACACTATTGTCTGGATTAGTTAGGAATGCAACATTTGAAACAACCATTACTGTGAAAGCTGGCTTTATGCAAACGTCATAGAAGTTTGAATGCTGAGTGGAGCTGCAGCTGCACTGCACAACAGTAGTATAACAGTAGCTCCATCAGGCTCACCTCAGAGTGATGCATATTAGACATTTGACATACAGCAGATTGTGACAAGCTGAGCTCTGAGCTCCTATAGACTGGTTTTACTGGCAAACAAACAAGGAATGGATACAGTGGCAAACATGGAAAACATAGCTTTCATTGTATACTTTCCAAAAACATTTTTAAGTTTTTGCGTCCAGAATTTCAGTTGTGTGGGGAGAGCCATGGAGTGTATGAAAAGCAATGAAAGATAGATGAGGGGTGAAAGCAACAGAGCCAGTGAGCTTTCATGGCACCAGGACCACACGCATGGTGTTGGTGTAACCAGAGCCAGGGCGCCAGCCAGTGAGGATGATGACTACATCTCCTTCTTTAAAGAAGCCTCGAGCTTTACCTGCAACAGTGATGAGAGTGTACAGTCAAACTGTGCATTTCATTACATGTGAAATTATAAATTTTAATTTACCCATTTCCATGGCAAAGTTAACTCGCATATCCACATCCTCAGCCCAAACGTCGTGGGCAGGATTGGTGTAGAGAACTGGGAAGATGCCACGGTACAGATGGGCTTGGCGAGCTGTCTGCGCATTACGAGTGACGGCAATGATGGGGGCACGAGGTCTGTACCTGGAGATCAGATGAGCAGACCTACACAAATACAAAAACTATTAAAGCAAATTCTACATTTAATAACATTACATATAACACATGTAAACATGTTGAACAGTTTAATTGTCTCAGGAACTATGGTCATGCGTATTTAAAAAATAATAATAAAAATCACAAACCAGCCAGAAATAACGCACAGCAATGGCATTCATTTGAATATGATTAAGGCTTAACTTCACTCACTCAACCTACTGTTATAGTCACAGTCATTCACACAAGACACGTGAATTGAAGGGTTAAGGACAGGAGTGAAAAGTAAAGACTCCTTACCTCTGACATCAACTACTGCAGCTTACCTTCCGCTCTTGGTGAGAACTATAATGGCACTAGCACAGGACTTGAAGGAGGCCTCCACAGCTCCCACAGCAACAGCCTCAGAGGGGTCTCTGGTCAGCTGGGAGTGTCTTCTGAGCTCCTCAAACAGCTGTCTGTGGAAGGTGGCTGCCTCTGCCTCTCTTGCTATCTGTGCCGAGGTGTCATGAGGAATGAAGGGGTGAAGCAAGGAGGGTTACACACACAGTGACTTTGGTTTGAAAGCACTCACACCACTGGGGGAGCTGCTTGCAAAACTCAATACTACCGATTGGTTTGTGTCAAATAAAAAGATCGTTAAATTTTGATCAAATGAAAAGGTGCACTATGACACTTTTCTGGTTAGGGTCCGGGTAGTATAATGCTTTACTGTTAAATATTCCAGTAATAAAATCTCCATGGAGATAATCAGGTAGTGGACATGAGTTTTGCTGAACTGGCCCAGTCACTTACTCTTAAGACCTGACTTGCCCTATTCTAAACGCTAAATTCCCTTTCAACAGTCTGATCTTACTGTGAAGACCAGATTGCCTTCCTACCTTCCAGAGCCTGTGAGCACAATGAATGCCGAGGCTAAGATCTTAAAGGAGGCCTCGACTGCCCCGATTGCAATAGCCTCAGCTGGGTCTTTGCAGTGTGGTGTGGAGCGACGCAGGTCCTCAAACACCTGCCGATGGAACATGGCCGCCTCGGCCTCACGAGCAATCTATCACAAGCCAGGGCAAAACAGACGAGGCATTCCCACACGCAGGCACGTATAAAAGCAAGAAGGAAAAGAAGAAAACACACAGACAGTTAAGTCAAAAGATAGACAGGTAGTCAGTGTTGAACAAAAGGCACATACAGAGTTGAAGTGAAACATAGACAGAAACGAGAAATGAAGAAAGGAAGGAAGAAAATTACAAAATTAAATGGTTAAACCAAATACTGATTTAAACTGCATCCAAAAAGCAACACAAACTAGTGCACCCAATATAATTAATATTATTTATTCAAACATGGATTCACACATTTTGTTGATATTTAAAGGTCCCATAACATGCAAAATCGACTTTTCAGAGGTTTTAACCTTCCTACAGTGCTATTTGGGCCTTGTATGTTGTGCCCAAAGTGGTTTTTTGATTGATTCCCGCATGCTTTCGCTAGAGAACTGTCTTTTCCGTCCCCCTCGGGTGAGCAGCAGACGGGGGCTCATCCCTGGGATGCCGCGGCTTCCCATGGATGACCAGCCGGTGTTTAAGCCATGCCTCCAGGAAGCGCGCCCGCGCAGAATAGCTAATGCTAATGCTACCCAGTAATTACATGATGGATCGACAGATCGAAGAGTTAGCTTGTTATTTACCAAGCGGCAGCGTCCGTCGTCGAGTACTGGAGCACGTCAAACTCCAGGTCAGATCCAGGACGTAGGACTCAGCACGACGCACCGTCAGGACGGATAAAAGGTTTATTCCCGTGTTTGTGTATCGCTGTTTACCGGAGCACACGGCGCATGCGCACTATCTCCGCTCTAAGCTTCGGCACGAGTTGGGCGGGGGAGGCGCGCGAGTTGGGCGGGGGAGGCAGCCTGCTCTCTGTTCGGGGGGGTCAGATCGCAGAGTGAGCCGTTTGCTTTTGCAAGGAGGGGGGCCAGTCCAAGAAATGGGTGTTTTTTGGAAACTGTTATGTTATGGATATTGCACAACGCAAAAATTTATCAACAAAGCCCTTAGAATAGACTGTGTAAAGGGGAAAATAGCAGAATATGGGACCTTTAAGTTATAACATGGTATGGACATATCATGACTGTATATCACACTTGCAAAGCCAGACACAGTAAAAAGGTAAAAGTTGCCAAGACAGAGACAGAGACAAAGACAGAGGGCAGCAATCGCTTTGTGCACAACTCTAGCAGACAGCTGAGTCACTCTGGCCTCTGCAGTGAAGCCAGGAGAAAGCCAGGAATTTTAACTGGATACAATTGCTGAAGCAGAGGCAAGCAACCTCTAACTAATCAACTGCCATTCATCCCTGACAAACACATGTTTCACACGCTAGACATATGATGCAACTAACCAGATTTAATAAAAGCCCGAGCAATTTTAGTGGTTAAAAAGTATTGAACTATGTTATTGCCGGTATGAGTAAAATGTTAGAATGGAAGAACAGAGGGTTATTGCTGTGATGCAAATTCTTCAGCCATTGTTTAATTAGTACTAATATGTTTCCTTAATTGCAATTTACTTTACAGACATGAAATATTGAATACTCACCATGTGTTGTGTGCGCACAGCCTCCAGGGGGTAGTCTCCCTTGGCTGTTTCACCACTCAACATGATGCAGTCAGCTCCATCCAAGACAGCGTTGGCAACATCACTGCCCTCAGCACGAGTAGGTCTTGGCTTCTTGATCATGCTCTCCAACATCTGTATAACAAGTAATCAAAGGCCATCTTAAAAGAAATTTGAACTTTGCAATAAAAAAATGATTGCTATCTGACCTGAGTGGCACATGTGATTGGTTTGCCAGCTCTGTTGCAGCGCCCAATCATCATTTTCTGGGCCACAAACACTTTCTCTGTAGGAATCTCAATTCCTAGGTCACCACGAGCCACCATGATTCCATCACTGGCCTCCATAATCTCATCGAATCTGTAATATGAAGTTTCTAATAAAAATAGTTCCACAAAATGTGCCCATTATATGCCTACATACCTGCGCACACCCTCGTGATTCTCCAGCTTACTGATGATCTTGATGTTTTTGCCTTTTTCTCCCAGTACTGCTCGGACAGCATGTACATCTGCCGCTTTACGAATGAAAGAGGCAAACACCATGTCCACTCCATGTGCCACGCCAAACTGGAGGTCTTGAACGTCCTTTTCGGAGACGGCCGGCAGGTCTACAGCAGCACCCGGCAAATTGACTCCCTTCTTACTTCCCAGGCTGCCACCATTCTCAATCTCACACATAAGGAAATCAGAACCTGAGGAGGGACTGCTGTTAAGTTTTGTCCATTTAAAGACTTGGGGGAAAAAAAAAAAAACTTACCCATCTCCATGACCTGTAGAGATATAAGCCCATCATCAATGTAAATCTTACTGCCCACTTCCACCACTTTGGTAATGTTTTTATAGTCGAGCCACAGAATCTCCTCACTGCAGTTCTCTTGGTAAGCATCATCCAAGGTTAATTTGATCATGTTGCCCTTCTTTAGCTCCACTTCTGAAGTGCCACTCTGTCAAATTAAATTATATTGTTTACATCTTTATACTTGAGAAATTGTGTTGTGTTTTAATAGGGAAAAATTACAGAACAGACCCCATGAATGAGCCCTGTCCTGATTTCGGGCCCTTTAGTGTCCAAAGCAATTCCAATGGGTCTGTAGCTGATGCTGCCTGGTTCAAAGCTTTCACAGGCCTCACGGACATTCTGGATGGTCTGTGCGTGATACTGTATAATGGACAATATATAGTAAAATGTGTGACCATTAACCATGTTAACATTTTACAGTGTTATAAAACCTTATCAAATTATACAACAGCTTAACTTGAAAGCTATGAAAGCCACTTTCTCAGTAAGTCAACACACTCCAAAAGGCCGGACATAAAACAGACATTAAGCCTACACTGCTTTGATGTAGAAAAAAGTCGAATTTAGATCATATCCATTGCCATAAAGTTATTATATTGTTTTCCTGTAATGTTCATACTGTAAATGAACATTATTTATTCATCATCATAGAGCCAGATCCTGGAACTTTGTATTGAGTATTTTAAAAGAAAATATGTGAAGGATTTACAGAGTAAGAATTCTTTTTTTTGGATTGACCAAGTTGACCAATCTGAACTACATTGCTAAACCCAAGGTTTCCCAACAGCAACTGATAATACCATAGTAAAGGTAAAACTGAACAAACATCCAGCCTGTGATAAACCACAATAGCTATTGTTACATTATTATTACCATGTAGACGGGTCGTGGCATTTAACAATAGCTAGACCAATTGTTGACAATGACAGGACCATAGGAGGGATTACAAACCTCATGTGTTCCATGGGAAAAGTTTAACCGTGCAATGTTCATTCCAGACTTTATCATCTCCTTGAGCATATCCACAGACCTGGAGGCCGGTCCTGTTTCAAAAAGCACACTTTTATTGTTCTGTTTCCAACATTTAATATTCATCCAACATTTAATAATCTTTAAAGAAAAGATAACCAACCGATAGTGCAGATGATGCCAGTGTTGCGTGCAGTGGTGGGATCAGAGTCGATGTCCAGCAGGCACAAGTGCTCCAGGAAAGTGTCCGCCATGGCAGCGTTGAGCTGCTGCGTCTGGATGAAGGCAGTGCCCATGTCTTGAGCCTTTTGCTGCGGCATGGCTTTCACTGGAGTAGATCGAGAGGTCCTAAAAGAGAAAAATTAATTAAGAAACATTTTAACAAGAGACTTGGCACTGGGGCAAGATTAATCACTATCAAACTTAAGTTGCAATTAGCAAGCCACAAAGACTGCAATTATTCATGCAATATAATTTGAATTCAAAACAAAATATCCCTTGGGGTCTTATACAACGCTGCTTACCCTGTAGTTTAGATTTCTAGACAAATGTTCTGAAATACATTCCTGCAATAGTTTGAATTAAGTATGTAACTATTTAGCTTTGTTGAAATGAAAATGCTTTCGGACAGCAAAAATGCTTTTTGTCAGAAAGGGGGGGAGCACATCTCTAGTTCTGAATGATTTAGGAGAAAAATACACATAATACCAGACAAGTTAGCACCTCTTTATCAATTGGTACATTCAGTTCCCCTTCTGCTTCCCTCCATGTTAACCATGGCAACAGCACCACCATGAGGTTCAGATAGCGGCCAGAAATTGCCAAGATTTCACCATGCCCGTTTTAACAGCTCCTCCTTACTCAAGTAGTTGTGAAATGCTGTGTGTGTGTTTGGTTATATCTAGTATTACTACTGCAAATTATCATATTAAGAATTACTCAAGATAAGCAGCTGGCATTTCTCCAAATATTGCAGTTACATAATTCTGTCTTCTAACTGTTAATTAAATACTACATGGTAAAAGATGATGATTTTTATGATGAGCATTTTCTTCCTCTTTGCTTTTGGCCACAACAAGTATAAAATGACTTTCCGCTCATTTAAATATTTATCACAGCAACTGGTTTTCTCTCAGATCTGGTCAAACTGAATTATTTCATTTGTTGCGACTCGAAGACAAGCCACACTTTAGCCCCCTCAGGTCCTTCTACGCATTTCCTAATTACAAATGCATCTCGACAGGGGGATCCCAGACACTGCTGCACTAAACAGAACAGAGGCTGCAGTCTGCCTGATGATGTAACAGTGCTGAGATGAACATACGAATGCCAGGCCAGTGATGTACGTGAGCAGAATCACATCCAACTACTGCAGCTCAGAAGGCTTAGGGCTAGTCAGTGAATAGCAATAGTGACGTGGGAGGAAACTTGAAAGGTAGATCGATATATCGGTTGGACAATATTTGAACTTTTCAGTGTATCAGTATTGTTGGCCATAAAAATAAACAAGTAATAAATAGCAGGAGGAAAACTATTAATCACAGCTAAACCAAACATGACATGATGTGCACTAGAACCTATGACAAGCAGCAGTAACGGCCACACTAACTTCCACAGATGCAATGCTAACTTTAGAAAGTGGCTGCTGGTAATCCTCTTCAATCCCTTACAGACACAGCCACCCAACAATATAATTTAAATCAACATGTATGCATACAAATGAAACCTAAATCGTAACCACCGTTTTAAAAGATTGTGATTATGTCCATTTCACTTTGATTCTGATCTTCAGTTCCTTTGTTCCTGTTGCATGCTCAAACTCCTGCTCCTGTTGCATGCTCAAACTCATCTTTATTCAACCAGTTAGCATGCCAAGCTACATACCACCAGTAGATATTCCTGCTTCTTCTGGGGACAAGCAGATACCGAACAGGCACTGACCTCCAGCACAGCCCCAGAGTGCTGGAGTGTCTGTGGCCTATAAAGCCAACTCGCCTATTCCCTGCAACAGCTGATAGAAGACTAGTTGCTGCTCTGCCTGCACATACATATGACACTTTCAGGAGCAGAGTAAATCCCATCAGTAAGGATAAAGGGCTTGCTACAAGGTTGTTATAACTAGGCCTACACCATGATCTCAGAGTGAACTTACAAGAGGTTTCCGCACAAATGACCAAGCAGTGTGAATCTAACAGCCTATGTCATCCAACACCCCCAAGCTTAAATGGGAATGCCTAATAATAACTCAAAACAACATGAAGGGTGTTTGTTTGTAAAAATCAAACTATTTTAACAAGTCTAAAGCTGCAAACTTTACATTCAAGATAAAAACAACTCTTCTTTGAAGTTATACAAAGTTACTGCAGTGTTTACAGAGGCCTGTCTGGACTGGACAGTGATGAGGAAGGCCCCTATAACAGGTATTGTTCCAGTGAGTATTAATCTGCTCCATGAGAGCCATGGCAGCTGTGAACTGACCCAGAACACATCATGACAAAGCGCAATGCAGGTCAGATAGACTCACTACGCAGAAGTATTGAACAAATATATTAACTATAGGAGGGAGATATAATGAAAAATTGATAATATTGTATTCTAGTTTTGCATATTGTCAACAGAATTTTTTTTTAATATGAAAAATGACCTCAAAGGAGTAGAAGTAGTTTGACAGTCCATTCACGTTTTGTGATACACCCCATTTTATCACATTCCTGGTGCATGATTAAAATATTAACTTATTGTTATTATCAAGTTAATAAGGAGATATTCATTTCTGTCCACATCACCCACCCCCTTATTATATATTACTATTGAGGTAGTAATACAAATGTTTAAACTATACTTTTTGTCACTGCACATTGTGACTTGGGGCGTTTTCTGTTCACCTTCTTTGGAGAGTTATCAAAATGAACACAAGTGGCTCTAAAGGTCGATTATCTACAACACAAATACCAGAAACAGCACCGACAAACAGAGGAATTGAGCAGTGAGCTGTATAGGCAACAGTCTGATATCCAGTGTCACATACAGACTGCTGCAGTGTCACGCACTGTGAACAGACAATACACGGGGCTAAACGCCATGGAAAACTACACATAGTCACCATTTAACGCACATAACTATAATCATCTTGCGTTTGCACTTGGATTATGCCTATAAAACTTAACATTTATTGAGACACGATGCCGATGCGGTAGAGGTCACGTTCACATCACTGCGTCACATTTTCCTCAAGAAACATGACCGAGATAAACCAATGAGCGCGCACGTCACACCCACAACAGGAAGAAACTTTTCAATCCTCAGGCAGCTCACGCATCACCATTTAGAGCATTTTTACAACTTAAACCACGTTCCAATGTGCACAAAACACCTTAATAATAAATACAGGTCTCCCATCGCTGACGTGAAACTCCCAAATGCTCGATTAGATCATCTTTAATTTATGGATGCAGTGTCTAGTGTAATCTTAGGTTACGAAGACGAAATGAAGTATCCAGAGAGCACTAATGAACAGTTGGATGTTCCGCGTGTCACAAGAAAATCATTATTGCTGAAATGATTACAGTTTCCTTGTGATCTACGCTCAACGTGACATCCACGCAGCCAGATCAAACGACTACAGCTTAGGAGCGGACATAAAGTAACCGAGCTATCACCCACAGAAAGCCCTTGCAGCAGCACAGACAAAACCAGGATACGCACCTTTTCACCGGAGAACAGCTCAAAGTGATGTAACAAGCGCTACACTTCTGCAGCTCAAGGTGATCCCTGTACTAGCCACGGAACTACTTTGTACGGATGCTCACAGATATCCTTCCGAGTGTTTCATGCCACGAAGCCGCATCCAATCAGTCTGTTTAGCAATTTAAGTAACACGCAGCTGCTCTGTATATTTGGAGCTGCATTTTAATTCTCCTGTGATATTTAGTATCACAGTATAGTATAGTAAGTATATCTTACGTGCGGAAGGATACAATGCGTTGGTAGTGCTCTGTAAACTTTCCTGACCAATCAGAGAGCCGAATAGCATCACGTCTGTCACGTGACTCAGGATGGCAGTTTCCTCATCTATCGTTAGCTTTTTCATGAAATTCAAGCCAAATACAAACAGCAGGTATGTTTTATTGTGTTACAGCCGTTTGCACAGGTATTTACAAACAGGTGGAACACTGACGCATTAAAATGTGTTTCAATCAAAAGCTAAAATTATCAAAATTATCTGTTTCACAGTGGATTAACTACGAAGATGTTGAATCACGTTTTGAGCGTGACCAGTCAAATTGACAGTATGGCGACACCCAGCGTTCACTATTGGTTAATACATTTACAATCAGTAAAGCCACATATAAAAATCAATTCAATGGTAAAGTGCTAGGTCTAAACTATAGTACTGTTTCTGTCACTAAGTAATACATAAAAGTAAAATGAAGTATAATTCAAATAATATGGGTCTGCACACAGGCATAAACATCAAACTACAAGATAATTTTCCATCTACTACTTCCAGTTTTGAGCCTTCAACTAATCGATTTAAAATCATATTGATAAACAAACAAACAAAAAAAAAATGTATAGAGGCAGACAATAAGTAGACTCCCCATCTACATGTTATTTTCTTACCTATTTACAGCAATTGTGGTGGTACTGCTGCTACTTCCACTGCCCATTGTATCATTCCATTTGCTGTACACAAACTGCTTGGATCAGAGCCACTAATAGAGACCAACACACATGCTTGCCCAGGTGAGAGACATAGCCGAGGGCCAGTCCATCAGCCAAAACCCTGGTTGTCTCTGTCAGTCAGCATTAATCATAACTACTAAGCTGCAGTACACTAAGGCGATCTGGGAATATAATTCTCTCAGATGAGACAAGCAAGTTGGACACTAAAATAAAGCAGCAATCTTCATTTAGAACAGTTACGGTTTATTTATATGTAGATTTTTGTTATTATGAGCCTGCAAAGTATTACATTAACATGTACTTAATTGTAATATGCAGGATATTTCTATTTACGTATTACAAATTTTACGAATTGTTTCTTATTTGCAATCATTCTGTCTAATTCTATGCTATATAATCAATAACATCAAGGACCTTTTGTTAAACACCTTGGGTATCTTGAAAAGCGCTATACAGGTGTTAAGTATTATTATTTTAAAAGGTTCTTGCTTTCAGAGTATCAACAGATTTCAACCAGGTGTATAACAGGGCTATTTCTGGTCTAGATTAAGGCTAAACCAGGGTATATAAGAGGACCATACTGTTACAGTAGTTATAATGGAGAACAACACCAATGGAGGACAAAAATCTGGGTAAACTTAACTCTGAATTAAGCAAACCCTAAACTGCAGAGGACCCCGCGTGTATTACCTAAAGGACTTACACTGATACACGTACCACAGTTTCAGAACCACTACCACTTGTAATATTTATGATCATCTTATCCTAAAAGTATAGTATACATACAGTAGGAAATCACTAAAATAATGACTAGACACAAATAATAAAAGTATTATGCAACCAGCACAAAACAATATAAACACCAGCATACAGGGGGATGGATGTACACACAAATAGAAATTATTCCTCCATTTTCCTTGCTTTTTCAAGCAAGAAGTGCAGTCAGCTGCGAGTCACATGACCAGCAGCCTAGCACAACTGAGCATGCTCAGAGTTTTCAGTGTTGTCAGGCAAAATATAAGACAGCAGTAGGAGCAGAGATCTGCAATAGATAAACACACACAGCAGATGGCTTGCTCGCAGACACATACCACTATCCCGGACAGGAGGTTGTAAAACTGGACGATTGTGAATCTCATGTCGCCGAATTGTTGTGATCGTTGCAGAAAGAGAAGCCACTGAAGGAAAAGCAGGTGTGCCCTTTAAGAGGGGGAGCAGCTGAGCAAAGGACAGCATCCCGGTCTCCATCCTCTGGAAGTAAGTGTGGGGTACAAAGGGGGAGGGGGAAAGACGCCTGACTGCATTTGTGTTCGCATTAAAAAGCTTGAAAATTGGGACAACGAAGAGAGCTGTGGGGGTTGAGAGGCATGAGACTCTATTGGTATGAGACACAGTAATGGTCAGATCAATAGCGAACAATGCTGGTATGATGTTGAGTGTGTTATGGATACGAGGAGGGCTGTGGAATACATGGCTACAAGAGTAATTGAATGTGTGGGCTTTATGCCGTGAATAAAATCTTAATAGCAGCAGAGGTTCTTTCTTTTGTCTGACGCTAGTTATGTCACACTCAAAATATATATCTGTCTCCCATCCTGATTCGACCTATATGACAAAACAATGACATCAGCAAATGTACACTTCAATAGACAGATCAGCCTTATGCTTTATGTTCTCATCTGGATCACAACAAAGAAAAGCAGACATTCTGGGTACTGAGCGTACAGCACTGTCTCCCACACATTCTCCTCTCAGTGATTAATGCCACTCTGAAAGGAGGCTGAAATGGCTGTTGCTAGGATACATGGCAAGGTGAAGAACGGACAGGACAGGAGGAGGAGGGCACTGTTCTACTGAATGGCATCACACTAGCTGAGGCTTTGTTGTTTCATATTTTCTATTTGTTCTATATTTTTTATGGTTATCGTTTCCAGAAGGATTCTTATTGCGTGAAATGGCTGCAATGGTTAGCAACGGTCGAGGGCCTGTTTGAGCGAACCTATGATCAACAGACCTAATGGTAAGGCAGCTTTCATGCTTTGTTCTTTACATAGAAAATGCTGTGTCACCATGTCTTGATTTGATATCGAAGCGTATCTTGTTTAACAAATCTAATATTCTGTCATTCTAAAATTAAACGGCCAAGCTCTGATGCTATAAACAACTCTGTTTGAGGAACTTCAATGGAAGCTAAATATAGAGAAAGAATGTCACATGAAAGGATGATGGAGAAGGTTGTGTTTTCTTTCCACTTCACCATATTAGCTTTTGACAATGTGTGGGCCCACAGGACATCAAAGGCCAGTGCTGGACAGATGAGGAGTCAGACGGGGAGAATGAGTCCGAGCAGTTCCTCTATGGCATTCAGGTAAAGCCATTTCATGTTCCACATTAATATATTATAAAGGACAGAGCTATATATGGTATGTGTTGGGATATTCATGAATGAATTGCTGACTCATGCTTTTATCTAACGTCATAGCAGAAGAATAGATTTCATTCAATGCATTTGGTAATACGTGTTTTTTATGTCTTACAATGCAGACTACAGTGCAGTTTAATTTATATTCTTCATAACATTAATTTTCACACCTACCTAGCTTTTCTCCATATTCAAGTGGAAGGACCATTATGTGTTACATATTGTTCTGTGTTTATAAAGTTTTTTATTGTTTTTGATTTTTGTTTTTGTGTATTTTATCCAAAGTATGTACATGAAGCTCACCCCTCAACAACCGCTCACTGAAAGCTTTAAATATATCACTAATCTTATCATTTTGTTATTTTGTGAATGAAGTTCATAAAACTAGTCCAGATGCCTACAATTATATTCATGGTGATAAAGCTTGATTATGTTATTTGAATGCAAGTGAAAAGATGCTTTGGCAGTTTTGTAATGTTTGTTATGTCATTTATAATCTTTGTAAAATTCTTCTGATGTATTGTTTACAGGGTAGCTGTGCTGCTGACCTGTACCGTCACCCTCAGTTAGATGCAGACATTGAGGCAGTGAAAGACATTTACACTGAAAGTGCCATCTCTGTCAGGTAAAGCATGCATTTGAAAGCATTATTATTATTATTATTATTATTATTATTATGTAAATGTGTCTTGCCCTTATGCAAACAGGGAGTATGGGACAATTGATGATGTGGACATCGACCTTCACATTAACATAGGATTTTTAGATGTGAGTCAGCATTTTTCCAACTTACCATTAATATTCTATAGTTGTCATTTTTCAAAGCAGCACATTTGTAATGCAGTGTCTGTTCATAGTGCTTTAATGGATTGCTCTAATTAGGTAGTTAACTGTGTGTATTTATGTGTGCCTGCCTTAGGAGGAGGTTGCAACAGCGTGGAAAGTCATCAGAACAGAACCCATTATTTTAAGACTGCGGTTTTCCCTCTCACAGTACCTTGATGGACCTGGTAAGTAATGTTAGAAGTGTAAATGCCCCGTACTTTTATGTTTTTTTTAATAATTGTGCCAACTACACTATTGTGATTCATTTTGTCCAGTGTGCTGATGATAAATTTAAATGGTCACTCAACACTTACTCTTAAATTCATATTGTCTTTGTCTCAAGAGCCATCAGTAGAGGTTTTTCAGCCTTCTAACAAAGACGGTTTTAGTCTTGGCTTACAACTAAAAAAGTAAGTTTTTTTTTGTTGTTGTTTGCAAAATAGCTCTTTTTTATTTACTCAGCAAGTTGATTTTTTTCTTTTTTCTTTGCAGAATCCTGAGCACATTCACTTCTCAGCAGTGGAAACATCTCAGTAATGAATTTCTTAAAGCTCAGCAGGAGAAGAGGCACAGCTGGTTCAAAGCGGGAGGAACCATCAAGAAGTTCCGAGCTGGGCTAAGCATCTTCTCACCCATACCCAAGTAAGTTTTTGCCTTTCATCACAGTAAAACACAACACAAAAAATAGTCAAGGATGGAAATGACAGTAAAACTTAAAATTAGTAATAATCCAAACAAAAAATCTGGTTAGAACAGACGGGGGCAAACTAAGGCCCCGGGGGCCACATGTGGCCCTTTTAGCGTTTTGATCTGGCCCACAAAGTATTTAACAATATTTCTTATGAGCATTTCTTATGGCGCGTTTGTCATTTTATAGTTATCTGAGACGGCAGGTGCTTGTTCATTTCACTAGATGGTGTTCTTTGCCCATTCCTTCTTGGCAAAATACCTGTGCTACAATTGACGCGTGGCGATTCCAACAGAGAGTGCAGTCCAAAAACAATGGCCAAGTGCCGAGTACTGTCTTTTCACAAATAATAACCAGTGGATAAAAGGGACGTCAACTCTGTTTGACTCAACGAGTTTTACGTGTCTTTATTAGAGGAGGATCCAAACCTCCGGGACATGACAAAAGATGCTTGTGTTGTTCATCTCCACCTGTGTTTGTGAACAAACAGTCTGCGTAATGAACATTAACAAAGAACGCCACAGATCCTTGATGACAGTTGGACACTAAAGATCAGGTTTGAGAATAGCCACCACTAGAATAACACCAAAGTTTGATGTGTTTGCTAAAAAGAGTGACCAACAGCACTGTTCCCACTAAAATAAATAAAATAAATAAAGGTAATGATTTTTGCTATTCTGTTGTAGTTTTAGTGTATTTTAGGCATGAAGTCTATGTGTAATCGTATGTGTGTAATAGTATACTGTAGTTAACAACATCCAAACAATAAATGGTCCGACCCCCAGGCAAGTGTAAAACTCTAATGTGGCCCTTGAGTCAAAAAGTTTGCCCATACCTGGGTTAGAAGAAAGAAATGTGCTGTTGGACATTGAAGAAAGTTGTTTGTATCCAAAAATGGCGTACAAAACGATAAAGAAGATAAAGGTAATGCCTAGGTTTTAAAAAGCAGAGTGCCAGGCAAAGAAAAAGCCTGGCTTGATGAGGGGACAGAAATTGTGAGGAAAGTGAAGAATTTATTGGTTAAGAAAGTTCAGCAGAAAGATGCAGAGGAGTTGGCCAAGTAACCTGCTGTCCTGACCAACAAAGGGGGGAGAAGTGGAAGGAAAAAGAAAAAAAGTATTTTTGGGAAGAGAAAAGTGGAGTTAACAAAGAAACTCCAGGCCACAGAGAAGTGTTTGTGTATAAAGTACCTCTGTCTAAGCAAAGTCAGTGCAGCAGAAACTCGTCTTCTCACATACCCAATATTGAGCCTAGTAACATCTTGTGGTATTAATGTCTCGTCCCACCCTAACTATTTAATCGACACAGTGACCTATAAGAGGCACATATTTGTTATCTACAATGATATTAAAAATGCAAAAATGGCTTGTTCTAACATGATATTCTATATCATTAACTAAACATGTACCATAGATATGTAAACAATAATAAGACAAATTAACCATTAGAGAACTTAATTTTCAACCAGTGTGCTGGGAAACACTAGTGTGCCTGTGGTATTGCCAGGTGTGCCTTGAAAAATCTGAATTAGCATATTCACATGGGTTTAATTGAAAGATTTAACATTTTGGAGTGTCCTGAACAAACTTCTGATCCAAAAAAGAAAATGAAACATACAATTACTAGATTTAAACTACCATTTAAATACTAGCACAGACTATATTTGCCATTTAATATAAACATTTTTTACTACAAGGTTTGATTCAGCAATATTCTAGTGGGTGGTGTGCCGCAGAATCGTTCCAAAAGGTGTGCCTCAAAAAAGGTTGAAACACACTGAACTAGCATTAATTTGTAAATGCTGTTTGGACCTTTTTTCAGATTATTCTCTTATGATAGAGGGTAAAATGGTTGAGTCCTTTTTTTTTGTCAAATGTGGTAAGAAACAAACTGGACTGACGCAGAATCAACTTGAAGATTGACACAAATTCAATATGTGACACATTTAGGCAATTGCCCCAGAGAACAGGACTCCTCTCAGGCCTTGTCTTACTGCAGGACGCTCTGACAGTTATGAGTGCTCAGGACGGTGGTCAGCCTCACTAACCACTAGGTTGTTTTGACAACTGCATGACATGTTTTATGCCATATGAGAGTCAAGAAAGGCTTTTTTTGACAATCTTTTGGCATTTGAGTGGATAGCACTACCCATAATCTATAAAGGTTGTATAATTATTATATTTTCCTGCAGGTCTCCAAGTTTTCCTCTGATCCAAGACACAGTCCTAAAAGGAAAACTTAGTGTTCCTGAGCTGAGAATGACCCGGCTGATGAACCGTTCTATCTCCTGCACAATGAAGAATCCCAAAGGAGAGCTGTTTAGTTATCCACCTAATGCTCAGGTCAGTGTCAGATTACCACTACTTCTGGATAAATTGCTCTGTGTCTGTGTGCCTTGGCCCTTTTGACCTACTCTGAACCTGCAGTTTGGTCCTGCCACCTGCACTGTCCCCAACTGTGTCACTCCCTGCCCCATACTGTTTGATGGCCAGATTGCGTGTCCCATAATGTTTTGTCTCACTTGCTTCATCAGACTGTGGCTGTCCCAGCGGCCAGGGCCCCTGCGCAGATTACCACGAGGCAGCTGATTGAATTGTTTTTCTCATCCCAGGCGGGAGGGCACTGCAAGAACATCCCTACACTGGAGTATGGCTTCCTAGTGCAGGTTAGATGCAAGTAATGGTTAAACCAAGGACAATAAGTTAGTAAAATGGTGGATTGGAGGCCTGTTTGTTGTTTCACTTTACTGTCACATTATGGTGCTAAGGGCGGATACCGCTGTGCTTTATCCATGCAGATAATGAAGTACTCTGAACAAAGGATCCCCACTCTCAACGAGTACTGTGTGGTCTGTGATGAGCAGCATGTCTTTCAAAATGGTTCAATGTTAAAGGTATAGAAGCTATAGTCATATTTTACTGTTAATGTATTTTTACTGCAACTGAATATATTGAATATATTCTTTCAGCCTGCAGTGTGCACTAGGGAATTGTGTGTGTTCTCTTTCTACACACTGGGTGTGATGTCAGGGGCAGCAGAGGAAGTAGCTACTGGAGCAGAGGTGATACACACTTTGCAGGGAGAAACTAAAAAATATATTCAGAAAAAAATTACATTTGGACCACTGTTTCTGTAGGTGGTGGACCTTCTGGTGGCGATGTGTCGAGCTGCTCTTGAGTCGCCTCGAAAAAGCATCATCTTTGAGCCCTATCCATCTGTAGTAGATCCCAATGACCCCAAAACCTTGGCCTTCAACCCTAAGGTCAGCACCCACTCCACTGCAATTATAACTAAATTAATTTCAGTTATACAGCATTTCATTATATTATATGCAATATCTTTATCTCAAATATTTGTTTACTTTTCTTTCACTCATAAACAATGGTTGTTCGGCTTAAACAATCAACACAGAAGAAGAATTATGAAAGGCTGCAAAAAGCATTAGACAGTGTTATGTCTATTCGAGAGATGACACAGGTAAAACAAGACAAAACAGATGAAACTTACAAACATATATTTTAACCTACAGGACACACCTAAACCTCTTTTATCTTTTTGTTTTAGGGCTCTTATCTAGAAATTAAAAAGCAAATGGACAAACTGGACCCCCTTGCGCATCCCCTGCTACAATGGTGAGACCTTTGTTTGAGAATAGGCTAACTATGATATCCAAACACCCTCCCACTTTTCAGGAATAATGGCCAGCCATTATGCAGCTCTTATTACAAATATACACATACACATACTGAAATGTATACTTGCCTAAACATGTTTTGGTCTGTCCATAGGATTATTTCAAGTAACAGGTCACATATTGTCAAGCTACCTCTGAGTAGGGTAAGAAACTGATTTCTGGACCAAGTAACTATAGACTCATCATTCTAACATATTTATTTCTCTCTCTATTTCCTGCTCTGTGTAACATGTGCTGGAATAGCAACTTAAATTCATGCACACATCCCACCAGTTCCTGCTGCTGAGCAGCCCACCAGCCAAGGAGGCCCGTTTCCGCACTGCCAAGAAGCTTTACGGCAGCACCTTTGCTTTTCAGTGAGTCCTTTTGCCCCTGCCTAGCTTTTCACGTAATCTTTAATGTAGTCGGTGTTTACAAATTGTTAACTTTATGGCAGTTGGTCAAAGACAGCAGATCTCACACATGGCCAAAACATTCATGCATAATTTAGCATTACACTGTGTCAGACACAATCATGAGTCAGTTTAACACCTGGTTATTGGGTAGAGTGCAGATTTTATAAAACCGTAACCAAGCACACAGTCTGGTCCTTCTGTTGGAAAGGGCAGCCATCCACATTTGCCAGCACATGCAGCCAGAAATACTATCTGAGATGAAGATCCTAACAAAGGCAGATGGACATCAGCTGAACAAATTAGAAACAACTAGGCATTAAGAGAGCACTTTACCAAACGTATCCACAATTCAGTCCTTGCATTTTCTGAACATTTCAGAAATTATTTAACACAGAAACACTGCTTCTGATAAAAAGTAGCTTAACAAATGCTTACTATCCAACTAAACTAAGACCCAAGTGGTTTGCAACTCAAACTGATGTTTTTATGTATACATCAATATTAATCTGCACCTCTGTTTGCCCTTTTCCCAGTGGTTCTCATATAGAGAATTGGCACTCTGTTCTGAGAAATGGACTCGTCAATGCCTCCTACACTAAACTCCAGGTGTGTATGTCTGACCATGGGTGTAAATTCAACATGCTATGCTGTCACATTTTCAAATCTTTGTTACATTTGTTACCGGTTTTAAGCACTGTAAAGACATCTAAGGCTATTTCTGCAGGTGGGAAAAATAGAGGTAGTTGTGGCATGTGCTGGAATGAGGAGAGGATGAGGAGGCCAAGGTTACTATTTCAAGCTATTTTTGTACTCAGAATTAGTACATTCTCTATGCTGGGACATCTATGAAAAGTCAGTATGTTTTATTGCCAAAATCACAACATTTTACGCTATCTCACAAATAAATTAAACTTGTCATCTTAGCAGTAGCTTGTTAACGGTTTCATGAAGGATAAAATGCCACTGAGCTGTCTCATTTGCACAACAGAACTGATAATGGTTGCTGGAATACACGATAGCACTGTCTGAAAATAGATGAAGCCCACAATTAAGTCTGAAATCTTTGAAATGTCTCACCTCAGCTTGGTCTGCTTTCCTCAGTGATGTGATTCATTTATATCTTCTTTGTTCCCAAACTTTTTGAACTGTCAATGTTTGATCCGGTCTGGGTGTTCATCTGCCTGCTCATTCACCTTTCCCTTTTCTCCTTGAGCTCCGACACCCGCACTACTCCTCTGTCATTGTGTTATTGAAGGAGCAAGTCTGCCTTCAGCTCCAGCCATCACACAGAGTCTCGAGTCCCTTATTACTTTTGATTCCATCCAGATGTGCCACGTTCTGATCTCACACTTTTATTCCCTGTGTCTCAAGTTATTCTTTGTTCTTCATCCCTTGGTCATGTTTCATGCACCCTGACTTCTCCGTGAATCTTGCCCTTTCTGTGCTCAGAACTTTTTCACTCTTAAAGTTTAATGCCCATCTTGTTTCATCCCACCCCAAATCTTTACAAATTAAAAAATATATATATATTTTAATATTTGTCCTCTCAGGGCATTATTGAACTTGTGGCTTCAAATAGGCATAACATCAGCTTGTTGCCTTTCCAGCACCATAAACTTATTTTGTTGCACTGTTTTTCTATTATGCTGGAATTTTTTTCTTCAGCAGCATAAATAATAAATAACATTTTCAGTTTTCACAAGCCAGTCTTCACTCCTCTTTGTGTATGTGTTCTGAAATTTGAAATGAGCCAAAGTTCAGTAGTGTTGTGAAGGGAAGAAATATTTGTTTACGATTACAAAATCAATTGTCAGAAAAAGGGTGCTGTTCAGCCTAAAGAAGGATTTCAGTCTCTATGCGTCCGCTGGTGTTTTGTGTTTTGTGGTCAGTGACACTTCACTCTTGCTCTTTTGAACCCAAGCTGCATGGGGCAGCTTATGGAAAGGGCATCTATCTAAGCCCCATCTCCAGCATATCTTTTGGATACTCAGGTATGAATGGTTTATTTCTCACCATTGGACCCTGCGTGAGTCCATTCAACTTCTCCTCGACACTGTCATGCATCATGTGGGTTTGCTTTGTTTGTCACATGCTTTGGTCTTCATGCTGGGATGCTTCATCTCCACATGTGGGGTCTCTCCATGGTACAACCTGTTGTGCTGCATTATATTGTGTGTCCATGTTGGATACTGGTCTGTTCAATGAGGTGTGCCCTGCCTACCATCATACTTTGTGTTGTGGCTGCAAACATCTGTGGTTTTCGTTGTTCAACTATTCTGTATGATGTTATTTCATTTCTATTATTTATTATAGTAGTTGCAAAAATTCTTCATAGCACTGTGCACTTTATACAACCCCATTACATTCAAAAATATACTTTTTTTACTTGTACAGTTTGTGACTGATAATTCAAATTCTTTTAAGAACCAGTTGTGTTTTGACAATATTTAGAAGCTGGAGGCTAGTCTTTCTGTACAATATGAATGATGAATACAATGTTACCAAATGAAAAGTGCATGTGAAGCGTGTGCCCAAAACAAATTTCCTTTGTGACAAACAAAGAAATCTTGAATATTGAGTCATGAAATTATTGTAAGCCATCGTGGCATACAATCCTCCTGTTTTGGTTAATGGTAGTCATAAAATATTGAACTTGAATGCAGTCAGCATCACATGCTGGAGAGTGCTGCTAACATCTGGATTATATTAAGAAGATGTTTCCTACATCATTAAAGCCAAAGTTACTGTTACTATAGCCTTTTCTGTTGCATGCAGGGATGGGGAAAGGACAGCACCGTATGCCCACCAAAGATGAGCTAGTGCAGCGATACAACCGGATGAACACCATACCACAGGTTATGCGATGATAACATTTATATTTATTTGTAATCAAGTAAATATACATTATAATAAATGTATTTATTTGGAGAAATGTGAAGAAATTATATATTCATTTATATTTTGTCTTAAACAGAGCCGTCCAATACAATCAAGATTTCTCCAAAGTCGAAATCTGAATTGCATTGCCCTATGTGAAGGTAAAAGCAATCAAAAGACAAACATTGGCAAATTGACACATACTACTAGACATTTATTTTATATTTGTTGTTTCCTTTATAGTAATCACATCTAAAGACCTACAGAAACACGGCAACATCTGGGTGTGTCCAGTGTCTGACCATGTGTGCACTCGATTCTTTTTTGTGTGAGTATAACAAGCACATGTCCCGCCTTACTTTTACTTCAGCATGCTAGAATGCTAAAATGTGGTTTGTTTGTTGATCCTCTTAATATGTGCAGGTATGAGGATGGACAGGTTGGAGATGCAAATATCAACACCCAAGAGCCTAAGGTGCAGAAAGAGATTATGCGTGTGATTGGGACGCAGATCTACTCCAGCTAATAGACACAGTTGGACCGTTTGTTTCCTTGGTTGAGAGGCACAGGCAGGCAAAGAGGTTCATTCTTCGCTATTTCATCTGGCTGATTTGTTTGAACATCTGATAATGTCTACATACTCACCAAATATTTAACAACAAAACCACACAAATGCTGAGAACATACAAAATATTCCCAAACTTGTGTAAGTATTATATTTTGGAATAAGAATATCAATTTACATATCCTTTATACGGTGTGAACACTACTTTTACACGTTATTCATCAAGTTTCTCACACAATTTGGATCAATTAACTCAGGGGTTCCCAAACTTTTCAGGACAGGACCCCCAAAAACCGAAATGAGATTGACAGCAGCAGTCATTTTAAGGGGAAAACATTTTAAATCAAGTTGAATATTGTTTATTGTGTTGTTGGACACAATGTCACTAAAAGATACTGTGATCAGTTAAAGAATACATTAAATACATTGTCATGCGTTTTTATAACATTGTGAAATCATCTCACGATCTACATCATAGTGCCGTGCGATCCCTCCAGGGAGTCCAGACCCCCACTTTGGGAACCACTGACTTAACTGAATCATTATATCATATTTTGATAATGTGCAACGTAATTATATTCTGTTAAAAAAAGTACCACATTAACTAATAACTACATATATTTTCAACCAATCAATCATCAATATAATTTAATCTGTCTCCTATTTTTAACTGACTGTTAGTTTATGTACTACATTCCCAATGAATCCGCACCTTACAAGATGTACATAATGTTAAGTCTGTCTGCAGAGAGGTAAAGGTCTAAGCGAGCTCCCATTCGTCCTATCCTGACCTGCATATTACTGAGGAGAAATTTACTGCTCCTCTGTTTTCACCTTGGAGAATGACAACCTTGTATAGCTAATCATGTTCATCAGTTAGTCATGTACTTTATGTATGTACGTGTGGGTTTGTACTCTCAACATTATACTAGACATTGCACTTATTCTGCATATGCCTGTATTGGGATAATGGACATTCCACAGATATGCAGTAAATTAGAAGGCAAGTACTGTGAAACATCTTGACTAATGTGAGGTGGAATCCACTTCTGGGACAATTTGACTGATGAATGGACTGCGGTGGATCACTGAAAGACAGTGATTTGTACATAAGAACGTTGGAGACCATTATGAAATGTACTGTTCAGAAAAGGTGCACATGTACAGCTGACTCATTGTTGTGAGCGCCAACGCCAGAATTGAAAGCTGCAAGTGTCTTTGAGAATCTTTTCCTTTTGCTGACTGTCTCTGGCGAGTAGCGTTTTCAGAGATGATGTTGACGATAATGATTGCAATTATAATGATGATGAAGATGAAAGGAGCTGATGTGGAGGGAAAAAAGAATAAAGCTTGATTTTGCACAGTTTTACACACAAACTCAGTCCCTTTGATGCCTCTGTGGTGGAAATTGGTATCATCTGTAAATGTGAGAACTCTTTTGTGTCTGGAGGTGGGGAGATGTGGAAACGTGGTGAACAGAAGGGGGCAGTAGTACTTCACTGACAGAACGAGGGAGCTGGGAACATAACATGTCCTTTTTTAGTTCATGTACTTTGATGTCTTTTAAAATGGGTAATGGCCTTTTTATATATTTAATACATAAATGGTAACACAAACTATTACTACCCTTTTTAGCAAATAAATATAATTGGATGTGCAAAATAGCCAGGCAGACTTTAGTATAGACAAACAGGCTGTAGCATCACATTTTGCGTCTTCCCTTTTATGAAAAATAGCATTAAAATTGAACCTTTTAGTCAACTATTTATCACAATGCTTACTGAACAATATTCCTTCAGCCAACCAACCTGGCACTATAGGCTGCTGTCAGTAGCCTATGTCTGTGGATGAGGAACATGAGCAAGGTTCACTGCAGCTATGATCTCTGAAACCCAGCACTTATGTTGGACACAGTCTTCTGGTTTGGCCCGGTCCCCTTCCCCGGAGCCAGCTGGCAGCCACGGGACACTAAAACCGTAGCCTAATGTGCTCCTTCTCCAGTGGGGGGAGCTCTTGCGTTGCGTAGTCTTCTTCGTGCACAGATCGGACCGAGGCTACCAATATGCAGACTCCCAAACAGACAAACAGCACACAGTGGTTGTTTGGCCAGATAAAGAGTACTGACAGGGGGGCAGAGGGGTCACAGCGGGTGGCTGGCCCCCGGCGGAAGTCACTGTTCCCGGCCTCCACACCTCCGCTGCCTCGATAATAAGTGGAACCTGCTTGATTCCTGCCGAAAAAGGAGCAATTATGGGGAGTCCTTTAATCACCCACACTTTTATTGAGCTCGGGGTCTCTTAGCTTGCAGCTCAGGCCCCCGATGGCGTTGGTAAAGAAGGTAGCGGGCGAAGGGAGTGACAGAGAAGGTCGGTGGTTTAACAGGGCGAGAAGGGGTCTCGTTTGAATTAAGGCTATTCGGTACGCCGCCTGAGCCCCTGCGGGACAGAGACAAAGAGGTGGAGAGGACCGCGAGACAGCCGCACCACTGAGGCGGAGAGATAGATGGACTTAAAAGAGGAGAGACGGGAGGACTAGAGGGCAAGAGTTTGGGGGACACATCAGAATAAGAATCATTTTCAGCCCAAGTAAGATAAATCTGCAGAATTTCCAAGAAGAGAGAACATTTGCAAAAAATAAAATAAAAAATGCTCTCAGACATTTGACAAGATGGCAGCACTTGTTGAACTATAGCTTTGGGTTGCAGGACATTATGAATGCCTTGAGATAGGCCAAACCAACTGTAAGAACAAAGCCAACAAAGCAAAAAACCATTTATTAGACCTTAACGTGTTGATCGGATCTTTAAAATCAAACCCATTTTTCAAGAGGTTGTCTTACTTGGAATGAAAAACAATGTGTTACAAAATATTAGTCACTATCCTATAGGACACTATCAAAGCATCAAAACATAGCCTTTTGTTTTTTCTTACAGCATTTGTTAAATAATCTGTAAAAACCCACCTAGATAGTTAAAATATATATTCATCTTTATTTATAAAAGCAAAGCCTTTGTCACACTTTCTCTTGTTCGACTAATCAACATACTTTTCTTAATAGTTCCTTGTCTGGTTATGCAGATGCAATCAGAGGAAATGAGCAAATCCCTTAATCATTCATGTTAAAACTTTCTCTGACAATCTCTTGTGTCCACCAAGGTCTTACAACGGTCCATCAGGATGCCATGTAAGTGAGCCTGGGCTGCTAGTGTTTGGAATTTCGAGCTGTCCGCTGGTATCTTTTCATGCACCGCTGGCCTTGATTTGATCTTCATTGCATGAAGTCTTGGTCCTGGTACACTCTGTTCTCATCCATGACTTACCTCAGTTATTGCAGCCAATAGCACCACACCGGCGGACAATCTGCAAGTGGGACTGACATTCACACTGCTTTTATATTTTTTTTAACAAATGGCCTATGTGTGAGAAAGACAACCAAATTTGATTTTCCTACTTTACAGTCAGCCCAGAGCCACAGTCAGCCCGAGCGCCCATTCAAAACTGTACTGTCAGTGAGCTTTTTATTGAATTTTCAGTTGGGTGTTGCTTGCATGTGTGTCTATGTGTATGGCATCCTCCTTCGCCTCTTCCCTGGATATGAATGATGGAGTGCAAGTCCTTGTCCAGACCCTCCGAGATAGTGGAGTGCAAGGAAAAGGCAATCGGGGAGCAAAGATGTTCCCTTACAGAAATCTTGATCAAATATATATATATATATATATATATATATATAGGAATTTTGCTCACTACAGTTAAAGACTGAACCGTTTTTGTCCAGATATATCATTTTGAGGCATGGAGACTTGATTGATTGATTATTTTAGAAGAATGACTCTTTATGGGGTTTGTTTGACCACCACACCACACAAAAATGCATTGATGTTGGCTATTTGACAATAATTGCCTAATAGATATTCAAATAACTGAGAGATTGTATGTTTCAATGATGTGTGTATTTGGCAGGAGTTTTATGGCAGTTTAGAGTATGCTTGAAAAAAGAATCAAGTGCTGCACCACAAGTAAGTTCTTGTACGCCACCTCCAGTATATCGGCCAGACTGCGAGAAGAACAGCTCTTTGACGTTGGTGGTGGTGATGGTGGCGCTGATGTGATGAGGGATGCATAGACAGAAACAGATTTAAGAGTGGCAGAGGATGAGGGGTGTAGGGAGGAAGAGCGTACACCATGGCTGCTCATAAAGCCAACAGCTGTGTGGGTAATGTTTTGTGACACCAAGCCACTCTGAGCCCTTCTGTTTGCCAGAGAGCGAGGGAGCCGCCATATTCCGTCGTCACAAATGGCTCTGTCATTCACCCCCTAAGTCTTAATTATCGCTCCCGGTTTTTTGGCCACATTTTGCTCAGGCGTATGGATCCATCTGCACGCTGTATAATTCCACTCCGCAATTTACAAGTGGCATTTATTACAATGGCCTATGTGGCATATCCTCTTTAACACCAGCAGCCTTTTCAGAGAGACGAGGGGGGACAAAAGAGCAACGCAATCTGGCAGCAACAGTGCCCACTCTCGCTCTTCTCCATAGTCTTTGTCTTTTTTTCCCCATCTGTAACCCCAGCTCTCTGTGCAACTCCAGATTTCCACCCCCGTACTACTAATTTTCTGCTTATACTTGTGAGTTTTACCCCTTTGTTGTTAATTTAATTTTTATGGAATTCGCAGTACTCGCACAAGCCGCCCCCTATCTGCCTCCAAGCAGAGGAAAAGGAAATAGCTGATGTTGATTCCCCACCCCCTCTCTCTCTTCCACTACTCACCCCTTTGTAATTCATTTTGGATTAATTCCCCCTGTCTACAGAGACAATCCTAATTCTTTATTATTTCCACTTCACAGGCTTGATGACATCCCCATATCCACATATCATATCCAGGGGAAACTTTACACCCGGTAGACTTTCTTGTTTTCGTCTTCCTGTCTCCTTCCTCTTCGCACACGTGGCACCTCTTTCAGTTCCTCCCTTTCTGTTTTGCATGTCTGTCTCTTTGTTCTGTCATTACATTCATCTCTACATGTTCACTTGTTGGGGTTTTATTATTCACCAAAACAAAGTTTCCCACTGAGCTGCTGGTCTCCCATCTGCAGTGATCGGCACCCAGCTGAAGTCAGCTGTCTGGTGCACACATATTTCCCCAACATTCTGCCCATATTTTACATGCTATGATAGTCAAGATGCATTTTGTTTGTGCTCAATGCTCATTGCTCAGTCGATAATATTTTGGCAAAATAACTCACTATTTTCCGTGTTATTATGTGGTGAGAGATTAAAAAAAAAAAACTTTTTAGACTCCCAGGTCACCTAAGAACTATGGTTCAGTTCAGTTCAGTTGTGATCACAACTTCTTTGAACACAACAACAAGTAACACACAATGTTTTTGTGAAGCAGAGGTGCACTTTGTACCTGTAGGAGAGTAATGTCAGTAATGTTCCACAGTATGGCATCAAACTAATTTGCAAGTGTTAACATGGCCTGGTAGTGCTTCCCCTCATAGAGATAAATGATTTGATTTCGTATTGTGGAACATTTTAGGCAAGCTTAACATCTGTACGAAGACAAGAAGGACCTCTACCAGAGAAGTTCACAGAGCTAGCTAGAGATAATGTGTAAAATAAAAACTCTTAGGTAACACATTTCACTTGGACTGAACAGTTGCTTTTGCATAAAAAACTCTACTTGGCACATGTACCTCTCTTTTGCCCTTTGACCCCAAGTAATTAATAATTTCTAATCTTGAAATGTTCATTCCAACTATAGCCAAACATATTAACTGAATAAGCTGTTGATTTGTTTCCTGATCAAGATGAGTTATTACTAAATTAAACATTATACGTTTTGCCTCACCATCCTCATCTGTTTCCATGGCACCAATCCATAGAAGCCTTTGTTTGTGAAAAGTCAGCTGGTTATCCCCTTCCTCACCTCTGTTTAAAACCCAGCCGGGCTCAGATTAAAAGCCACCATTTTCACCCTTGTCACTGGCACTTTCCTTTGTCCCGCGCCGTCCGAACGCTCTCACATATATACGTCCCATCTCCAATTCGGTATTAAGTGGGCACTGAATTTCCCCTGAGCTCCAGCGTTGGTGGAGGCGGCCTCTGGAGTCCGGCTGTGCTAGATGTGTTGTCTGCTCCCTTACCATTCAATTACCCTCCTGTAATCTGACAGGCTCCTCATGGCCGGCACAGGGACAATCACAGCTGTGTGTATATACGCCGTGTGCCCCAGTGTGTGTATTAAATCTGTCTCTGTAAATGTATCTCACATAGAAAAGCTTTTGGAAACGTCCCCCTCACTTTTCTGTCCCGCTGGCTTGAATAGAAGTTCTCTTAGCGCGTGCCTTCCAAGATCTGTGGCTTGAAGTCACTTGACATCCGGCTGCACTCTCAAAAAAAAAAGACAAAATGGAAGCTGCTCAATTCAGTACTCAAACCCAGGATTTCTTTTGCTCATCCCAGCCTTAATATTTCTTCAAGCTTACATAAATCTCATTGTTTGTGTTGGGTAAAGTAAGGTTGAGCAGGTTACCAACGACTTATAAGTTGTTTGCATCTCCCTCCAACACGTGCATGTTGTGACACTTCACTTTCCTCATGTCAAATATTTAGATTATACAGTATACATATATATGTATATATATTTTAATTTAAACTCTGTTTCTGAAAGATTATGAATCGCTCAATTATTGAAACATTTAGCTGAAGTTTGTTGGACTGAAAACAACTACTTTATGGACATTAGCTACCACATACTGTAGCTGCTTAGCCTCTGTCAAGCCTAATTATATTCATTATATGTACTGTATTGATATTTGATTTTAATTTTTTTTTATAATACCCTATAGCAAAAATCAATGAGAATTTTAACAATGGCAAACTTCGAAGTTGACTGTAGAGCTCCACAGTGTGTTGTTATCTGTAGATGATAATGATCCTTCTCAGTGTCCCTTAAGACAGCTATGGTGACAGAGAGAAGTATGCACAATGGACAAAAGCAAAGCAAAGGTAAGCAAAGGTATTTCATTTTACACTACACTTGATTTCTACATTATTTGTACAATGTAACACATTGCAACTTGAATGTAATGCTCTGTGTAACAAGCTGTGACCTATCTAATCTAGCCCTAACCCTTGATCTGTAAATATTATATACTTACAGATCTGTAAGTATTATGTACTTACATGTTATTGCAGGCAGGTTCACAATTAAGAAAACAGGAGCAATGTATTGAATTGAGTAAAATAAAATATTAACGCAAACCATTTTGAAATTCATTAATCTATTATTCTTTGTTTACTATTATTATATTTATTATGTGATATTATTTGAATATTTACATGTCTCTCCAAAAATATCTAGCATAGAAAGGCTTCTGAAACTGTCACTCTCACTTTTTCTTCCCATTTTCTTGAATAGAACTTCTCTTAGTCCAAGATCTCTGGCCTGAAGTCACTTGACATCCGGCTGCACTCCCAGAAAATGACAAAATGAAAGCAGCCCATTGCGATGGTCCAAAAACCCAAGATTTTGTCCGCTTATCCCCATGTTATTATTTCTCCCTGCAATCTCACGCTCCCATTCTTATCATGCTGTAGCCTTTCCTTTCTCTGCACCATTTTATCAACCTCCCCTAATCACTGTCCCCATGTTTGTCAGTTTTATCTGCACATTTCTCCCTGTTTCTCTGCCTGCGTATGCGTGGCAGGATGGCTCTCGGTGTTGACCTGAGAAGGACTGACATTCAGAGGCCGGTCCCCTGCCTGCAGCACTGACATTTCTGCCAGACTTTGATGGCGCCTTTGAACAGAGATGTGTGGAGGGGAAGAGCTGCCTGCCTGCCTGTCTGTAGCGCCTTCCAGCTTTAGCACTGTGCTCCAAGTGAGATGTAGCTACTGTAGCATACTGCTCCCCACGCACAAACATTCGCACATACATGAATAGGAGAAGAACTTATTCAGTCGGCTTCAATCGGTTAGGCAGCCATCGCTCACGTTAATGTTCCCGCATGCATACTTCACTGCAGATTAAATTATGCACATTTGTAGGAAAAAAGCGGGCCCGTACAATCGCTGCATGCACACGCGCAATCTCCTGCTGGGATGCTTTCAAAGACCCTCATTGCCCCCCTCTGATAAAACTGGTGCACAAAGATGGGACCTGGTTAACTCGCCCCAGCCTACACTACCCAACAACCCTCCCCCCCTCGCCCCGTCTACCCTGCTGTGGTGCCTTCAAAGACGCCCATCCCGCGCTGGTAACCCGGTAGCTCTCCATCTCCAGCTTTCCAATCTGCTGTATAACCTCCTCCTCCTCTCACTCTGCCTTTGTTAATGGATCCTTGCCAGGCTGCAAAACACAGAAAGGAAACAAAATACAAAAGAAATAGAGACAGAGAATTGCTTGATGGGTGGGCTGCATTTGTGACAATTTGAGTGCAGCGTGATGTAAAAATGGCGCGCAATTCTGTGTTATTCAGTGTGAATGCCATTTGTGCACCAGTCCCCGGCACAGTCCCCCGCCAAAAGGAAAATGGAATGCTTCTTTTCATGAGTTGGAGGTAGAGGCCAAATTATGTAGAAGGCTGTGAGGCTGATTAATATTTTGTGCTATGCACAATACAATGAAATATTTTTCCAACAAATTATAAGAAAAGAACTAGCATGAAATTGGATAGAGCAATCATAAATGGCTAATTAGCAGTGCAGCTGAATACCACAATGTCCGGCTTGGCATGTGGAGTGAATAACATTTTCATCTTGTTGCCATAGCCCTCAGTTGGAAGTTTAGTTGTCTATTCTGTGCCTGTTTTCTGACAAAAATTATATAGCATACTGAAGAATGATAAATGAATCTTGATGTACTAATTACAATGCATTGACTATATATTGTGCCTTTTACAACATCTAAAGAGCTTTACACTGCATTGTACATTCACTCCCTACTATTGCAGCCACAGGGAAGCAATGCTGCCACTCAGACACTAAATGCATACTGAGCAAAGTGGGTGAAGTGTCTTGCCTAAGGACAGAACTACTAGAGCCACTGCCGCCCACTGTGGCACCTGGTATTCACAGTGATTTTCCATCCAACTAGGCCCCGACTTGCTTAGCTTCCAAGATCATAAGTGCCACGTATCATATCATAGCCATGTATCATATCATAGCCATGTATCCTTTTCCTGTCAGGCATGCTAAACAAACAGGGCTTACTATACTGTGTTCATGTAAGATCCTCTACTCAGAAATCAGAAATCAGAATCAGAAACGCTTTATTGCCATTGTCAGTGATCAAAATTCACAAACATAGGAACTTGCTTTGGCGTAAGGTGCAACATAAAACAATGAATAAAATATAATAAAATATATAAAAGAGGCATGCATAAGATTAAGAATAAAATAAACTAAGATAGACTAGGACTATATACAGAAATGTACAGTTGGCAGACAGTGCAAATGTGCAAATGTGGCAGTGCAAATAGACAGTTCTTATATAATATATTGTTAAAGTGACAGGTGTTACAAAGTGTTCATGAGTCCAACGGCAGAGGGAAAGAAACTGTTCTTGTGGCGGGAGGTTCTGGTCAGGATGGCCTGTAGCCTCCTGCCCGAGGGGAGTGGCTCAAATAGTCCGTGTCCAGGGTGAGAAGGGTCAGCTGTGATCCGACCTGCTCGCCCCTGAGTCCTGGAGACGTACAGGTCCTGGACGGATGGAAGGCTGCAGCCGATCACCTTCTCAGCAGAACGCACAATGCGCTGTAGTCTCCGTTTGTCCCTGGCTGTGGCTCCAGCATACCACACGGTGATGGAGGAGGTGAGGTATCATAAATAAACGTAAAAGTGTCAATATGTA
This sequence comes from Rhinogobius similis, assembly GCA_019453435.1. NCBI lineage: Eukaryota > Metazoa > Chordata > Actinopteri > Gobiiformes > Gobiidae > Rhinogobius > Rhinogobius similis. The sequence continues at coordinate 17,177,063 of CM033621.1, read as the reverse complement.
CGTCAGCTATCTTGAAACATGTTGCAGGACCCAAATCCAAAAATAATAATTATTCACTTACCGTCCCGCAATCTGAATGTAATATCAGCAAGTGGTCTTGTACTACTTCTGATATCAATCAATACTATTCTAAAACGAATCAGGAAAGGTCACATTTTTATTTGTTTTTTGTCACTATTGATTCCTGCTCAAATGAGTTTTAGTTTCAGTGCAAGTTTTATTATCAATTTCCAATATAAATTTTTTGCAACCTCAAAAAAAAAACAACAAAAAAAAAACAACATTATAGAAAAACATAAACCCTGAATGCTGGATGATAGCATTGCAGGCCCTTCTACCAGTATTGCCTTGATGTTTTTTGCCCAAAGACTACACAGAAGGTAAATTACTTAAAAGGTGACGCTTTTGTCTTTTTTACACAAATTTCACTAAGTTGGAGGAGTAACTGCTCTCAATTGTCATCCATATTTAATTTGATACCAAATAGTTCTAACTTCACAGCCGTTTGAAAAAGCCTGGACACAAAGTTTGGAAAGTGTGGAGTTCAGTCTGAATTTACTTGTGTTGATTTTATTGATGTTCCTCGAAAGAAGCCCAGGATTAATATACCACATGAAAGATATAGCGCTGAGTGTCCGTCTTGTGTTATTTTATCTCATTATCTTCTAAAGTCTGATGTGTTAAGAGAACAATGGTGGAGACAAATTTGTGTGGGCACGGAGCAGCTCAGTCACTTTCAAGTGCCTTCTTAAATCAGTTGGCATCTAGAGAAGAAGAGACGAGTAATCTACCTCTTTAGTCTCACTCTCTCTATTTGAACTAATTCCCTGAAAATGGTCATTGTGAAAAATGTCCACGGTGTAAAAATCTGATTTGACGGTGGAAAATGTTTGACACAATGCATATATGAAACTCAACTCAAACGTATAATTATCAGCAATGTAAATGATAATTAGGGTTATTTTTGTAGACTGGTCAGCGATTATTGTCTCGCAAACAATTAACTCTATTGTATATGGAAACTTTTAAAATACATTATCAGTTTTGCCTGACGAAGGCCCAGTTGCCGAAACGTTGCTCACCTGTAAATAAAACTACACCTTTTTGCAAGTAGCCAGTGTGCGGGAGTCTACTTTTGACCAGTTTTCTACGTGCGCCACGCATGTTTCTTCCTACGCACCTGCTTACCAGAATGATGTGCGAAGCACCGTCTTAACTTCAAAATACATTATCAACCAGATAAAGGATGAAGGCTTCAAGATAGAGAACATTTACAGATAAATTTACGGATAAAATAGTTTAATCTTTTTTGACATTTTGATTTGATGGTGCTGCTGGCTTTTTTTTTAGATTAGATTTAGAGTCTGTTTTGTACAGATAATGATTACGACGATTATCAAAATACAATTACTATGTTACAATTAGGGTAGTCTGAACATTATCTTTTTTCTCATGTAATAAAGTAAAATCTATTTTGCCCCAGTACAGATATGTTGTAAAACCAGCTCTCAGGCCAATTGTGCCTTGTCTGCATCTGATTTTAATAAAGTGTTTTATTCTCCGTGATGCAGAAAGTGTTCTGTTTGTTTATTTATTTGTTGGGGACAGATTATTTATTTGGTGGGGACAGTGACGGTGCACGCCAGATTGTAGCCTTATGCTAATTTCCATCCGTTGTCCCACATTCACTCTCACAACACACACATTCACCAGAATGCTATTGTACTTTTAATGTTTTAGGGAAACCATGCAAACTCCCACACCGCCCGGGAGTCGAACCCAGGATCTTCTTGCTGTGAAGCGATAGCACTAACCACTGCTGCCCATTAGAATGCAAGTTATTGTATGTTAGCTTTACCGAGGGCAAAACTTGCTTTTGCCTCAGAGTGTTATGAAAAGCACTTCTAAATATCACAGTGGATATTAGGATGCATTAGGCAAGTTAGCAATACACGATTAAAACAAACTAGTTCTGTTTTTATTTGTCTTTCGTTCTTTCTTTCTTTCTTTTTTTTAAACATGGTGCAGGTACAGCACTTTTATGACTATACTACACCACTGAATAGCTAGTCACCTAATACCAAGTTAAGAAAGTGGCTCTTTAAACACCCTTCTTGCATAAATCTTGCTCCCCTTCAGCATTTTCTTCTTCTCTTCCCTCAGATCTCTGCCCTGTCTCGCTCCTCTCACCCTTCCCCTCCAAGTATGGTTGGGGCCCCAGGGTGCCTGCCGCTGCCGCCAACGTAACCAGCGCTATTGATTGGGACCAGAGCTGCATCTCACCTGCTAATTGAAAGCCGATCGGGGCCCTGGGGCAGAGCTGTAAAACAGGCCCCGTGTGGCATTAAAAAGCTTGAAGGCTGACGGGCCACTGTAAATCCGCCGCTGCTAATAGCTGGGCCATATATCCATCTGCATTAGTGAAGCCGAGTGTGTCCGTGCATATAGTGTGCCAGTGTGTTTCATCTGCTTAAACATGGTGCAGTCCTACACAGGTGGTTCTCGGTGACAGCCTGATGTCCCACAGCAGCAGGGGAACAGTCTTGCCGGTAATGGACACATCCGTTCTCCTCTCCTCAATCCTCCTGACAACAGCTGCGCCAGCGACTCCTCATCCTCCCTGTCTGTCTGTGGGTCTGTCGGCCTGCGTGTCTGTCTACCTCCTTCTCCTTTGTCTCAGTTCAAGTCGTGCCTGTGATCTTCTGGAGAGAGACATCAGGTTAGCTCATCCATTTCTGTAGATTCCCTCTCACATTTAGTATTTGGTTGAACGATATGCAATGGTGAAAGTAACAAAGTGCAAAAGTAAAAGTACTGTACTAAAGTTAAACGTTTGTGTATCTGTACTTTACTCATGTCATTTTTTATTATTTTTATTTATTTTATTTATACTTTCTATATTTGTGAGCTGGTATTTGTACTTTCTACGGCAGCTTATTTTTAAAATTAAACTGAAAAGTAAAAAGTGCTTTTCTTTTGGTTTGAGGGGTTATTTTTAGCACGCTCTTGGTGATATTCTGTAGAAAAGTCCCAGTTTTTTACACATTAAATTCCCATGAAAAAATTGGGAGATTGGAATTCCCACCGTTGACTAAAAATCAGCACAATTCTTCATCAAAATCATTACAACGTACAGTGTGAAATACTTTTAATTGTTGTAAACAAGTCTTACAAAACTAGATTTCTGTATGTGCTATGTTTGGCTTCTGTATCTGTACTTTTACTGAAGTGACTTATGAATACTTATGTATGTCCCAGAATGAATCCATGTCAAGTGAGGATAATGTCATGCACAATCTAACATGAAGACATGAGATTGAGTAAAAGTGAAACATTTATTGAATACAATATTTACAAAGAACTTACAACTACTAATTCCAATAACTACTTATGCTCTTACTATCCTGCTGTTGTGACTTCTGCTACCACTAACACTCACATCTGTTCACCTCCATAGAGACATCATCTATCAAACCCAACTTACTACTCCCTCCAGACCACTCTCATTTTGTGCTCGGCAATATATATTTTTAAGTGCTTCATACATACAGAGATGAAGTACTAAACCACATTATCTCATGAGCCCTGTACAGTGTCTTCTGTCTCCCAAATTTCTCTCTGCCTTGGTTTTTGATTTGTTTCCCTATCGTATATGCACTGTATAGTGAGTGTGTATCATTGGGTATTCAGTTTGATCCAAAAGTTGAGAGATTGTGCAAGGAACAGTAAGTCATATCTATGAATTTAAAAACATTTTTAGTTGATAGGAATCAAGCAGAAAAAGATAGGACAAGACAAGGACAAGAAGTAGAAGACTAACAATATCCTGGTACAGTTACTCTTTCATTTAGTGTTATTCAGCATTACCTTGCTTGGAAGCACTTTAAAATACTGCTCCTTACAAAGTAGCAGGTATATACGGTGGCACTTACAGTGGAAGTAGATACTTCCAGTTGTACTTCCAATGGTACTTCCCTTGGTAGTTAAAGTGGTACCTGGGGTGAAACTTGGGCTGATAGTTTCTGGTACATATTGCATTACTTATGGTGGCAGATAGTGCTACTTGCATGAAGCTCACCAGTGACCGCCCACCCCTTGGTTCTGGAAGTAACTTTTCCATTCATTTTTCTCATTGGCATTCCGAAAAAAATTATTGCATAAACATAAACATTCTGTCAAATTTTAAGTTTTACGTTGATGTTTTGGTGTTATGGACATTAGTTACCACATATCTGGTTAGCCTCCATCATACTGTTTAACTCATAATATTGGAATTTTTCTAAATCCCTTTGTCCAAAATAATGAGAAATTTACTTCCAGGATGGCGGCTTACATGTGAGCCAGATGGACTGGTGATGGTATCATTGCAAATACCATCACCCTACCACTAAATCTACCAGTACATACACCTGTAAGTACCACTGTCAGTACTAATACTTGCATCACTACGAAGCACTTAAATCACCACTATAAGTACCACTAAGTATCACTTTAGGTAGCATCGTAATTACCAGTGTAAGTCTCTCCATAATTACCAATACAAATACCACTAACTGCCACCATAGTACCAAGTAATGCAATATGTACCAAAACTATTTGTACAAGTACAAGTGGTACTACCACTGGAAGTACCACTATAACTACCACTAAAAGTACCACTGTAACTCTATAACTACCACTGTAACTAAACTACCACTAAAAGTACCACTATAACTACCACTAAAAGTACCACTATAACTACAACTATAACTACCACAAGAAGCACCACTGTAACTATCACTAAAAAGTACCAGGGTTCCTAAAATCAAACAAATATACTGCGGTACTTAACTTGCCTAACTTGTTCACACAAGTTACAACTGCATTGTATTGAGAAAAAGAAAACACCACTCTTAAAAAGTGCGTCTTACCCTCCTTAACCGGTGATAAATAAAAGCCCAATAAACAGTTCAACAAACAAAAAATGGCAAAAAAAAAACCCAAAAACAAAAAACAATATACATATATTTTTAATGCAGGTTCAGTATTCCTGTAAATAAGATATTTTCAAGTATTACTGCAAATATACAAATACATACTATAGTGGTACTGTATGAACTGAGTTTAGCCTATCCACCCATTTTACTTTTGTTTAGCAATTTACTTACACGCACGTAAAATCTATTTAAACTTGCAGGTGTTTCTAACTTGCCACTTCACATGTCACATATTATCGCATCTTATTTGTCAACCCCTTGTTCTTTTCCCTTGTCTTCTTGTCTGGTCCCCCTCCCTCCTTCTACCCCTAGCTCAGTCGTCTCTCTTCCCATCTCATCCTCGGGCCTGCCACGCTCTCATTTGTCACATTTACAATGGAAACATCCAAATTTACAGATGCTATCAATTAATCACCTCCGCTCTAATTACAATCCAATTAACCTCGGTTTCAACGCGCCATGCTGCAGGACGGCCAGCACCCTCTGCACTCAATCACTGCACTGTTCTCCCTCAGTCCCCCTCTGAAGACACGCCTGAGACCTAATGGAAGAAATACTGACTCCCAACTAAGCCAGGATAGATATATTATTATGTGGCTTAAACTGTGCGATCTCTCTCCCTATGGTTTTGTATTCATAGGAAGGCTTAGTGCTACTTACACTTCCTCATAAACTACTCTCAATCAGAAATATAACTAGGTACAAAAAGCGATTTAGCATTTACTGGAAAAAGCACTTTTGCAGTACATTCTGTTCGTGTTGCTTTTGTGATGGGAAAGTATAAGTTGTCATTGTCAGTGTACATGCATGTTATTTCACCTGCAGAAACTGAAAACATATTATTTTAGATTAGTCCAAAATCTATCAAAAGGGTACATTTTCAAATTTAGTCAATGTATTATTATGTCCATGGTGGGACTTTTGAAGCTCAAAGTTCTGATGTGGGATGCCAGATCTCCAATGCTCTTTTAATTTCAGTCCAATATTTCAGAATATTATGACATTCCCAAACGTTTTACACCTCTTATGCAGGGCCTCAAACCTGTTCAGAACCTAATTAATTAGTGATTATACTTCACTGTTCATCCCAAACAAAATAAATGTTAGAATAAACGAACAAATAAACTAATTCAACAAACTGGACAGGTGTCAAAATTGAAATATTTTTTGTATGATGTATTGTTTGTGTTGTGTTGTGTTTTATGCTGAATGAGGACAATTTAATGTGCTTGTATTGGTGCTGTGAATGTTTCTGGCATGACGGTGTGTTGGTCTGCATGCGGATGGAGTAAGCTAATCAAATAATCCTCCCTATCATGCTGCGCCAGACTCCAACAGTGAGCCCACGTCACAACATTTACATTGCATGTTCCCCAAAGAACAGACAAAGACTGTTCTCAACCATCTTTGACAGCTGCAGCACATTCAGGGTAACTCACCAAAGCGTCATGAGTTCATATCCCATCGGCAACAGCTTGACGAATGTATTTCATATGACCTGGCTCTCTCCACCTCTCCCTCTTTTCTGTCCCATCAATAAACCACAATAAAATATTTGAAAAAGCATAATAAGAAGAAGACATAGTGTGTCCCACAATGGAGAAATGTCTGTATAGCAATACCAAAATAGAAGAATACATTAGAAGAAATCCCCAAAACTAAGATAAATGTTGATATTTGATACAATCTGTCTGACCTCCCAGGCAGTTGTTCATATGATTATAATTCAACATTAGGACATTCACTATTGGTCACGACGTATCTCTGTACACTGCTGTTTTTCAGGAATATCTCCTGATGGAAGAATGGAACAAAAAATGGAAAAGATGCTGTGAAAATATTTGCTGTTGTGGTTGGAACGCCACTCGGATCCCAAGGATGTGGGCCGGGTGTGTTTGCACAGCTGTCTGTCTCCCAGGCTTGGAGATTATGAGCGCGTGCCTGCTGGAGTGCATTTGTTTGTCAAAGTCACTACGTCTGTAAGTTGTATGCACCTGGTGGTTGTGGGGTGCCTTATATGTGCGACGATACGTGCATGCATGGGTATCAAAGTGTGTGTTTGCGCAATGGTGGTTATCCAGGGAGAAGGAAATCCATCTGTCTTGCTGAGGAAAAAGATGCCAGAAACATAGAAGGAGAGATTTGGATCCAACAAGCAGGATGTGAGCCAAGCAGAAGCCCTTATAACTCCTAAACTGTTTCCCTGTCGCCTTCTAACCACAAGATGTTCACCAACTTGTTTTACTGAAGTTCTTCTCAGCTTTAAGAGGAGATACAGAACTTTTGACGCCACCTAAAAATTACCAAAAATGCTCCCAATCTGGTATTTTACCATCCAATATATGTTGGAGATTGTCTACTCTTTCTTTTGGATGGGCAAGTGTCTTTTATATCTTTGGATGTTAAAGGGTCTTTTAAAAAAAGGCCTGATCCACATAAAAAGAATATGTTAGTTAGTATGGTTTTATTGACAGACAGACATTTTTTAACTGTTCTTTGTGAGCCGCACACACTGTGATTCTAGTTATGTTCCTAGCACTTAAGGTTAGAGCAATAAGCACATAATTTTATCCTCTATAATCAACATCAGTCATTAGCTAATTTGTAAACAACTTTATCCCTTCCTTTAATATTATCCAAATGGGTCTATTCATGTTCACTTAAAAAACAACAAATGATTCCTGCACCTTTCAACATGACCAATGATGGGCACAAAGAGTGGAAGCATGCTAATACGCGTCAGGAAAACACTTGTAAATTTAGACATACATTCTTAGCGGCAACAAAAGCCATAACCAGCAATGTTATTTTTACAAAGAGGAGAAAGAAATGAGCCTTCACGTCAATACTTAAATTGTGTGGTTTTGCATTATGGCTATTATGCGTGTGTAAATGCTGATTACAAAAGAAAAAGCTTGGCAGATTAATGGGATTATGTCTATGTGTGTATTAAAATAAGCAAAGTGATTTATTAGTTTGTAAAATCATTTGCACTAAGCGTATTATCCAGCAAAAGTGTTGAATATATACATGAATATCATAGTTTCTTTGTCCCTCACTTGCACTCAGTTTGTGTCCGCCCATCAGTCTTGTCCAATACTCTCCCTCATTTGTTCATTTGATATTTGTTTCATTATTGCCCCTGCTATTATTATGGCTGTAGTTTGATATATTCCCCGACAGCTCTTATTTCCATTTTAAGTCATCAATTAATACAGAGAAATGTAATTATTTTGACAAGGCATCTAATGTAGGGCCGCCGGGATGAGGGATGGGCGGTGACGGGGTGTGCTTCAAACTGTCAAACATACAGTGGTGGATTCATGCCGACCCTCGCCTTCACAAGCCTGCCTCCCAGTTTGCATTACTAAAGCACCAGCCTGCTCTTTATTCTGCGTTCGATAGAACTAAATGTTAAAATTTTATGAGGGAACACAGCGGTTTTCACAGCAAGAGTGTCTTTTGTAATATTAGAAAGAAACAGAAAAATCTCTCTACATATAGTTTTAAGAAAATAACATTGTTTGTGCAGCGTGACTTTCAGGTATGAATAATTAACAGAACTATCATTCAAAATGATTGGTGGTCTTTATTTCTTTCAGTTTTATTTCTACAACCTGGTGCATCATATTGTTCATGGTCCCTGTCACTCCTCAGCAGGTGGAGCCTGCTCTGGTCCTTGCTCAGGTACTTGTGGAGACCTCCTGTTAGTGCAGTCCTGCTTTAATCCTATATTCTGGTGATGAATGTGGCACTCACAATCATATGTGTAAACAAAAGCCATAAACAGCATTTTTATTTTTTTTTCCCCAGAAAAAGAAAATAAGCCTTCATACTGTAGATGATGACAAATCTGGTTAGTGCCTCTCAACAACCAAGCTCAAAACAAGAAACATTTTTCTAGTAGTGAGAAACAGATTATTGTTTTGAAGAATCAAATTATTGCCTTGCATAAAGCAATAAAAACAATGATGGTAAACCTAATAAGAAAAAAACTAATAAAACTATCAAGTTTACTGTATAATTAAAATTTCCATTAATTCAACTTTGGACATAATTGATTTTTTAATTAAAGTGTATAAAGATGCAATTTATAGCTACAGCAAAATCTCACAATTGAATTTGCGAAATCCACTTAGCAACAGCCTGAACACTTTGAATTGCCCTCAGCTCGTATTCTGTTTTCCCCTGTAGGCAAACACAATCAACAATATGTAAAGTCAGATGTAATCTACTGGCAAAAATCAGACTTTCTCTCACAGCTTTCTTGGTTCAGCATCGGTTCAACAGATTTTTAGCTGGTAATAAGAAGACTCTTATTCCCAATTAGTGCAAATGGAATATTAAAAAATGAAAACCCATTATCATTATGCGGGCTGAGTACACAGCCGTGTTTAGACAGCGCACTGAACTGTGTCTAATATGATTACATGACATTCTTCACTTCTCACACCGGGCCCACAGGCTTGTGCTTGGCCCCACGTTGACCTCCGTTTCCTCCAGTGCCCTGGCCTTGACTCTTCCACGGCTCAGTCGGCTTGTCCTGCGGACTCATTCTCAGACTCACGTCCAGCCTCCCTCTCCGGCATCACGCTGCATTTGGAGCTTTTTATCCCTCCTGGTTTCTGTGCCTGTCCTTTCTTGTTTCATCTGGGCTCATCCTGCCAATCTCATGTCCTTGTTACCGTACCTTCCTCTCCCCTGTCTCCCCCCATTCCTCTCTTTTTTCTTTGTCTGTCTCTCGTTTTCCCCACTGCCGTGGAGGTCAGCCATGAAGTGGAGCCAGAGAGCTTGGCCGTGTTTAATTACATTAATAAAACAGCCTGTGAGGTAGAATGACCTCGCGCCCTGCAGCTCGCTCCATACCCCCCTTTGCTCCTCTTCCCTTGCACCCGTCCCTCTCTCCCTGTTGTTTAGCAGGCCGGGGAGGTCCGGAGAGGCTCCCCGCAGCTCTGCTCCAAATGGTGCCAGGTTGCATTTCATGGCTGATTGCGAAGCATGTGTTTCTCCCTCTTCGGTGAGTTGCTGGTTACGCCCTCCATCTTGAATCTCCAGTGGTTTCCGACAAGCATTCTTCACTGGAGGTCATGTCAGAGACTTTCCCTGCCTCCCTGACCTGCCGAAGGTGGAGGATGATGGAGGAAGACCCACGTTATCTGCAAAAAGTTGTAATGAGGGACGTGCCCTTCCGGATGAGCTCCTCAGAGGTTGCAACCATCCAAATCACTTACATTTTTCTCATGCTGCCCCATTTCACCAGGAATTGTGGCTTTTGCAGAATTTAACACATTGACTTCATGGAGTGAAGGAGGAGGCACTCTACATGTGGCAAGGTATTTGGAATGGCTGGATGCTGCTCCTTGCGTCATAAAGTGAAATCGCAGGCACACAAAATGCCCCGCGGTGCAGGAGACAATGGCCCTGTGCACATAAATTATGTCAGAAGCAGGATGGCATATGACAAGTAGCAGTAACTTACTATTATTGCCTGCAACCAATGATGACAATTTCCCGCTGTAGCCAACAGGTCGGAGCAATGTAATATGCATAGGATTCATGCAAATGGGAATGCCTCCAACATGTGTCAGAAATATCATCGCCACCGGGTAGAAGGCCTGTATCTTTGTAACAGAGTCTTATTTTCATATTGACAACCAAGCATTCATATTGTAGTTTATGAATAGAATTTGTGGGCCTTGGGGTCACACATCTGCCACTTCCAATAAAGAACCACATAAAGCTTTAGCTCAGCTCGGGAGAAGTAAAATTACCAGTTGGACTCCCAACCAGCCGCTCGTCTCATTGCAGCTGTCTCCATGTTTTCCATGAATAGTCAAAGGCACAGCCATGAAAAGTGGCATCATCTTGTATGGGGACATTACAGTCTAATGTGGACACATAACTTACATGTCCCATACAATAGCGAACGGCAGTGCTGTAAAAAGCACTCCGCACTTGGCTATTTATGGGCAACATTTCCTCGCAGTGCATGTATGTTGATCTAGTCGTGCCGTTGTACCATGTTGTTGCTAATATATTAAGAGCTAATGGCAAAACTGCAGGGGCATTCTGGCACTCTAATGGCTCTGATGGCTGATGCTTTCAGTTAGATTGTGGGAGCAAAAAGTAGTTAAAAGTGTCCCCAGCTAGGCTGTGCCTGTGTTTTTGGTGCTGTTCTAAACACTGACTTTATGTCCTCAGAGAATGACATTTATCTGAGCGAAGGACATGAAAAATATGGCAGGGGAACATGCTTCAGATGTTTATTTGATAAATAGCCATCCGGTGATGAAATAAGATCATTGCATGTCCCCTTGGGTCAGCTTTTAAATCTTTTCCTAAAGCACGCCACACATAGAAGCTTATATTGTTTTCCTCTTTCTTACTATAGACGTTTGTTTTATTGATCTCAACTACCTTTTCCAATTTATAGTTGACATTTTGATGGCTTATCCTTGTGACATTGAATTAATGCTCTCACTGTTGGCGAAGTATTAACTGCCTTTAATCGCTGTACAAACATCTTTATAGCTGTAATTATTTCCTATATCCTCCTGCTTCTCTCTGTTCTACTTTAGACTTTCTTCTCTGTCGGCTTTGTTATTTGTTTGGAGTATTTTCATTAGATTTCCAAGCTGGCAATTAGAGTCCCTCTCCAAAGCAAAAACCGGATTGCGCCACTCCATGCCCCATCTCTTTATTACATGGTTAAGCACCCTTCAGACTCACATGGTTATTAATACCACGGCTACTAAATCACACAAAATGCATTGTGGATAACTAGGTTACCACATTGTTTACTTTGCCTCAAAACATCAGGTTAAACAAATTTACCTTTCGCCTCTTTCACTTTCTCCGTCCTCTCTTTCCCCACTTTGAACATGGGCACAAAGAGGCACCGAGAGGAAAGTTAATTAGATAGAGGTCCAGGGAGGTAATGGAAAGGGGCTGTATGGAAACAGATGGCCCAGGATTTATTAACTTGCAGGAGCGCTTGAAGGAAGCCACTGCGACCAGACATTAGGCCAGTCACTGTCTGGGTGTGGGCTAGCAGGCAGGCAGGCGGCATACAGGTAGAGGCTGTCACAACCCAAAAATAGCAAGCAGATTTATCTCTGTGTTGTTGCAAATCATCTATCAGGGTGAGGGGGGACAGTGGATGCAATCTGGCTGCCTACTTGACAGTGATACTTAATGCGTTTCAAGTCATTCAAGTATAAAACCAGCACAAATTTTGTTCACACCGTATTTATTTATTTTTATTTCATTAAACCTGTATAAGTATGCCACGGTAACTTATGCCAACGGAAAAATATTTGGGTGAATTTTAGAAAATATCTGTTAAATACCTGCTTAATTTTTGTTAATTTATTGTGGCAAAATAACACCTCCAACCACAAGAGGTCAGTGAAGATAAAAAAAAAAGATGTGTAATGAAAAGAAGATTTGCTTCCTATTCTTTTAATTTTATTATTAATTTTTTCGATCCTTGAGAAATGTGTTCCAACTCCATCAGTTGGTGGCGGTAATGCACGTTTTATATGTTTGCGAACCACCAAGGAAGCCAGAAGAAGAAGAAGAAGAAGAAGAAGAAGAAGAAGAAGAAGAAGAAGAAGAAGAAGAAGAAGAAGAAGTTTTTGGGTGGGTTTTTGCTAACATTGCAAAGAAGGTTCAACGCCTTAACAGAGGTATGTGCTTCTGAAATACACATAGCATTTTCTCATTGAAATGTGTGTATTTTAGACTTTGATGCAGGACCCATTTACATAATTGTAAGTAAATGTTATTTGTAAAGTGCCTAAGTAGCCTAAGGTCAACATTAGCTCATCATGTCTGTAATTTCCCACTCTGCAAAGGTACATTATTACAAAAGCAGCAAGTCATTTAGCACTGTGACAGACAAATTCAAACCACCATGTTTCACTTATGCAGATGAAGGAATGTAAAATAGGTTAAAGAATAAATAATAAAGGTAATATAAAGAAACATCTCACAATGCAGTGTTCACAGCTTAACCTTGACTGCTTAGAGACACAAAACAAATCCGTTAGACTGCAAAACAAACATTTCCTGTCCTTCCAGCACAATAAGCAGCACTATATTGGATGGAAGCACACTATTGGGAAAAGAAAATTCTCAGAAAATAAGTATAAAACAACAATATGATGTGGAGCCCCAGAGGTCCTCAGACTTCTGAAGAAAGGTGGATCTGTGTGTAAACTCGAGCTGAGTCACACAGAGCAGAGAAATATGAGTCCATATAGTGACTGAATCCAAGTGCCTGGTCTGCTCAATCTATGGCTGCGGTTAATAGTTAAATGAATATAATTTATCTTCAGAGAGGACCGGTAGAGTTCCTGGCCTGCCAAGAAAACACACTTCTCCAATACTTTACAAAGATGTGTAGTCTGAACAGCAGTTTTGTCTCCCCCGAGTTCAGATAGGTGTAATTGACAAGTGAATTAGCCAATCAGGGGCATACATGGTCTGTCCAAATTCCAACAAGCATAGCTGCATACAAGGAAAAAAGAAAGGAAAATTATACTTATATTTCACAGGGGGACTGAAAAATATTGCAGATTTTTGCTGATTCAATGAGCGAAAGCTAAAACACTGTTAATCTGAGGGGAGATAAGTTTGATTTTGTTGACTAGAAAATACAGAGACATTCACGGAAAGTTTTTCTCCCTCAAAAGTTCTTAAACTGTGGTGCAGGTACTGGTAGTAGTCTTTTTTAAATAGTCACTTACATATATGGCATATTAGGTCCTCGTTTAGTCTTTTTAAATTCATCACATTACTGCTAAACCATTTGGTACAATTTTATTCAAAGTTACAAAACTACTCAAAGTTATGAGTCCCATTTATGTGCAGCAGAACGGTTTGAAACTACTATTTTCCCACTTTTTGACACCACCATCAGAAACATGTAACAGACGCAGTAGGCTAATGCTCAGGTCAATGCCCATGACCTATGTCTCTGGCTCAGGTCTGGAGATGGTCCCTGGGTGCTGACCACCTGCTCCACTCCATGATGGATGACTTAAATGCAGACAACCAAGGCCTGGACCAAGAGTTTTTTGTCTGGAACTTGTAGACACCAGGTAGGTATCATTAGTATGTAATAATATTTGTTCTGCTTTACTGTGTAAAATCTAATCCAAAATGTGAGTGTAACCTTGTGAAACAAGTTTAGTCATTACCATTCCAGTCACAAGGGGACATTAAAGGTTAAAATGTAGAACACTGCGGTTTGTATCTTCATTGTATGGCTGAAATTGCATGTAATTTATCATATTTTACAGATGAAACTACGTCAGGGTAATGTAACATGCTCATTTCTCTGATTTAAAATACTCTTCACATGTGGTCCCACATTGTGAGTGTATTTATGTCTTCCACTATTCCTGGTCTCAAACAAGAACAGATCTTCCAAGGGTTTTAAGACTTGTAAAGCAGATGTCATTGTTTTGATGCATTGAGTTTGAGCGCAAAGGCAGCTGAGTTGAAATCAAACAGTGTTGACAATGTGGTGCAAAAAGCTAATGAAACCTGCTCTTAGTTTAGACGATGTTACTTTATTTCAACCCTCTCTAAACACTTTTTGTTGGATGGAAAACAACACGTGCCGGCAAACAGCTTGTTGTGTAGGCTCTGTGAAGCAGTGCCGTTTGTGTGAGTCAACTTCAAATGCCACGTCCCTGATCCTGCCAGGCCTCTACCAAAGTAAAAATAGGCTGTGATGACAACTGTGCGCTGACATAAAGACGCCTATTAACAATGTATGTTTCTGCTGCCGCTGAAGGGAGCTCCGGTTCAGCCCAGCGCGGCCTGTCAGAGTCACCACACACTATCTGCCTTAATCAAACAGTCTCTATGACTTACATCACGACAAACCAAAATGCAGTCTTTACAAAGGGGGCTCACAGCAGAAGCTAACATTGGCTGACTGGATTCTGTGCGATACTGTGTTGCTGCGTGTGATGGGAACTGAGGGCTGGCTGCTAGGGGAGCAGTGCATCGAGTGTGACAATGGCAGAAAGAGGCTAAGCTCTGCTCTAGTCTTTGAGAGGAGCTGTGTGGTGAGGCACACAGTGTCCTCACATGACTCTTTCGTATGTGGTAAATGTGTTTGAATGACACAGTACAGTGAAGATTATAATGTGTGTTTGTTCTTCTCATTATTTTTTAATTGCAACAGGAGCAAATTCCAGCAAGCATGAGGGTTTATCAGGAACAGTATTATACATGCGCCTGTAATGAGGAATAAAATTTGAGTAATACTACTGTGTTTCGCTTACTACTGCTCCGTTTTAACCACTATAGAGAAACAAAGGTCGCTGCAGACCATAGGGAATACTTAAGTTCACTGACTAAGCTTGACGATTCATATTTTTGGCTTTTTATAGTTGATTGATAGAAATTTTTCTATGCAAATCCTAGTGGCCTTAAACCGGGTATACCTTGAGTTGGATTACTCTCAATCCTGGCAATAAACCAGTAAATACATGTGAGATGGGAGAACAGAGAGGTACACAAGGACGACATGCAAACTACACCCAGCATGTTGCTTTTGTGTTATGCGCACCTTATTTATTTACACTCCAGCCATGTTTCGCCTATTAACCCTTTCTCTTTGATCCTGTAGCTCCTGGTCAGGATTAGATTTGTACTTTGACCAAGATCAGAAACCTTATAAATGCAGACCAAGCTTTCTCTTCCTGTTTTAGTTTTAGTCTTAGTTTAGGAGATCCAGATGACTTTGTTCTGATTGCTTTTCCTCCTCGTAAGTTGCTGGCCTCTCGATTTCATTTGCTTTGAAAGTCTAAAATGATATCTCACTGGCTCAGATGGCAAGCATGGTCCATCCATATCGAAACAAATTTGATGCTTAGAAGAAAAAAGAAAGGAAAAAAAAAATATCACTATCTAAAAAATATAGCAGATTTATGCAGAAGCAATGAGCAAAGCACACAACTCTGAGGTGAGAGAAGTTCTAAAGGATAGTTAGACTTGTTTGTTTATCAAGCGTCACTGAAATAAACAGATCTGATTGCATAGTTCTGTTTGAGTTTGGCTCGATGTGCGATGAAGGGAGTGGTGACCTCACATCTTCGTAAAGTATTGCAGAAGTGTGTATTCTGGATCCCAGGCAACCATTCCTTAGCTTTACTCAACACTGACAGCCATTTTCTTGTGTACAGTCGACACATGCAATTGAGTGTTTTCATTTTACATTAACTTTGCATTGCCTTTGTCTTTTTCCATAATCATAATTCAAGTATGGCATAGCACAAGTATATATATATGTTCATAATAAAGCCTCTCACAACAGATGCAGCCAATCAGATTGTAAGTGCCTCTCATTTACTGTACATGCAAATGAGAAAGCACAATTGTTTTGAGTAGTGTACACAAAATACATCATTATAATTAATCCAGTCCTTCTGTTCTTTAACAAATAGAATCTACCAAAATTCCTCTGCAGACGCCATTCTCTAAGTTATGTCCATGTTTTCAGTGTTGCAAAACAATGTGAGTTATCAGTGTCTCAAACAAGAAGAATTGTGTAGCAGGAACTTTCCCCAAATGTGAGTGCGCAGTGACATTAAGCTCAACACATTTCTGAATTGCACTTTCACAATTAGATTTTTTTTTATTGTGTCATGATGATTATGAACAGATAACTGACTGTAATTTCCATAATGTTAATGGCGCTTTCAGGGGGGCTATGCTTAAGCTTAGGTATTAAAAAAATGTTGCTATGAATTCCAAGGACACGGCGACACATCAATGCTTCCCTCTTTGATTTTATATATAAACATCTGTCAGAGCTTCCCCGCCGCAAATTGTACGAGCGCTTCCATTGGGATGTTTTCAGATGCAGATGACATTGTGCCGATGTTATTGTTAGTAATGGCGCGCTGTAAGGGGTGCTTATTTTAAAGCACTCACGACTATACGGCTTTGAAAATGTCTTTTTGCAAGCTGTTGAAATGCCAATATCGTTTTTATAGTCGGCAGCCATTATCTTGTCTTTGCTTAGGCTTTTAATCTTCCAGTCTGAGGGTAGTCAAATAAAGGACATTTATATCATGGCTGCATGTAGTGTAGTTGGATTAATCACTGCAATGGTACACTGCGGTTTTGTATTATTGTCCTTATCGCACTGCCCTATAGCCTTTGAGGAATTTTCAAATGATTTACTTGAGTGCTGGTCGTGTCAAAGGGGTGGCCAGGACTTCATGCCATCCATAAAACTGATTGCTATATGATGATGTTTTGTTATTTATATTCTAATATTCCATGCAGCAATAAGAAGATGCAGCAGGGCTTTGCGTGTAGTGGCAAAAGTTGGCATATCATTTGTATCACTCAATGTACACAAGTACACAAGTAACCTACTGCATTTTACTACCAGCATTACCTACAGCAACTGGAAATGAATACATTTATTAGATGATGAATGTGAATGTTCGCAGGCCTACATATATTTTATATGTGATTTTGTATATGATGGCATAATCGTA
This sequence comes from Rhinogobius similis, assembly GCA_019453435.1. Classification (NCBI taxonomy): domain Eukaryota; kingdom Metazoa; phylum Chordata; class Actinopteri; order Gobiiformes; family Gobiidae; genus Rhinogobius; species Rhinogobius similis. The sequence goes on along the minus strand of CM033621.1, from coordinate 17,159,557 downwards.
AAAAGTAATTGATTATAATTGTGAGAATTGTAAGCAGCAACAATGAGTAATTTCTGTTTAATATTTATGCCCAAATGGTAAAAATATGCCCAAAGTACGTTTTTGTCTGGCTGTTTGTGACAAAGTTATTACTTTTTTATTCAGAAAGTTTGATATCATAAAGCTTGCAAAGAATGATGAGCCATTAGACTTAGACTGAATGAAAGGAAACACAGGATTTCATGGTGCCAACAATCATGAATGATGATGCTGATGTTGAATGATGAATTAACATGTTTCTTCTCACAGTTATCGTAACACTAACATTTTGAATTGTGACCGACAACATGCAGTATAAGCTAATCCTTCAGCCCAAACCAAGCTCAAGACCTGAGGTCCCAGTGCAGGTTGAAGGATGGGTCAAATGCAAATAATGCATGGTGCTGAGCGGTTAGAGCTCTTGCCTCTCAATAAGGAGATTGTGGGTTCGAATCCCAGACCAGATCGACATCACATGATCTCTCTGGATGACGTATGCATGTCTCTCCAGGTTCTCCGGCTTCCTCCCACCGGCCAAAGACATGCACGTGTAGATCAGTAGGCAACTCTAAGTTGCCCTTAGAGAATGACTGTGTCAGTGAATGTCTGTCCATGTCTATGTGTCTGTGTCAGCTGCGACGAGCTGGCCCCTGGCCAGGGTGTAACCCACCTAAGGCCCAAAGTCATTGGGATAGGCTCCAGTCACCCGCGACCCCTAATGGAAACAAGCAGTAGAATACGAATGATGATTGATGAATGAATGATTTTTTTTTTATTTTATTGTATTTTTGATATAATATATACATACATACCATCAAGTTTGTGCAATGTTTTAGAAATGCTTTGCAAGACTACAGTGTATAGTAAGTGATTTTCAGCTTACTTTGCATTTAATGTTGGAGGTTAAAACCCATAAGGTTCCAAATCACTTACTGCAACCTTGTCCTTAGTTCACCAGATCCTATCGTCTCCTGACCTCATCTCCTTCACATCCCTCCTTGCCTCCTAATGCAGTAATGCTCCACAGTATAATCTAATGAGGCACGCTCTTTGTTAGTTAACTGTTATGTAATTGTCTGCCTCACCAGTGTTTGAACTTTCTTTGGCTTGCCGACGGAGCGATGTGTGCGGCTTGTGTGTGCAAGTTTGTGTGGAAACTTTTCAAACATTTGCAAGACAAAAAACTAGGTCAACTTTATCAAAGTATAGGGCATGAAACAATTCAACTTCTCAGTGGCTTTGAAAGGGGAGACTTTGATTCATTTTTCATCAAAAAGAGATATTGCTAAGCCACAACCTTTATTGGTTATGAAAAGCTAACTGTAATTTGTGATTATATGAGGAAAACTGCCTTTTGTTTAACCTAAATGCAGCAGTTGCATGATGTGCTAATAGATAGAGAGGTGCTTTAAAGAGCCGATCAGAGGAATCAAGGATGACGGAAAATTGACATCGAAACAACAGCCGGAGGGAAGGGGAGTGGGTGGAGAGTGTGTACGGCACGATTATACCTTTTGTAAAGCACAATGAACTGCAGCACACTTCTGCATGTTTGAAGCAACACCATGTTGTATTCAAACCTTTAAATAATGTCAACAAATTATGATAAGTGGTACAGAGATGGCCTGTTCTCCTATCCCAACAGCTCATGTGGTAGTGGGGAGAATACTCTTCGATTATTATGATAATATGATATGATAACACAATATAAATTCTCTCAATAATAGTGCTGACAGTTACTTGTTCTTGTTACTTGTTCAATGATCTGCTCTCTGCTTCAGTGGCACAGACAATTTTTAGAGATAACGTAACATTCTTAAAATACCAGGACACTCTTTTCAGAATAATACATATTGTAAAATTATGTGAATGTCTCGGTAATATTGTATTGAGACCACAGCCCTACTCCTGAAGACGATACAGAAAAGTAGTCAACAAAATCTAATCTAAATCTCCAATCCAACACTATCTGGCATAGACAAAGTGGGTTGGATGTACATTATTTATTTCAGTTCATATCACAACATCCTAACTCTGTGAATAGATTCAGACGTGTACAAAATGAAGCTTGGGGTTGTACGGTGGTCAAAACCAGAACCAGATAGAAAGAAAAGGTACACTGTGTTGCTTTAACACGTCACATCTGCATCTGTACTAACTGGCACAGGGCAGTGTTTACTGATGCGTCCTCCTCCCAGGCGTCAGTGTCCAAACCTCAAAACTACTTTTGACTTCATCCCCTCAAGCAAGAGCCGGAGCAGCATTCTCACTTCCCAGTTAATGCAAACCAAATTGTACATTTACATGCAAAAAGCACTGGATGTAAACCCAACATGGCTGTACTCTGGGGAGGTCCGCCGCAGTGCATTGTGGGATTCATTATCTGCCAGAAAGCCGATGACTCATTGCGCTCTCCATGACCTCTGATTTGTTTTTCTCTCATTTAGTCATTACTTTGCATAGCAAGTGAAGCTAAGTGTGCAGCAAAGAACTTGTGATTCCAATATACGTCCAACTACAAACGATGTAACACACCTTTTCATTATAAAAACTTATTTTATCAGATTTTTACTCAGGCTAGAACCAAGCGGTGCCAATGCACATTTTCCCCCACAGCGCTGAAACAAATGAACTGGCAAGAAAATTGTGTTTTAAGAGAAAATGATAGTGATGATTGAATGTTTTTGTGTAGGTGGGGGGATGTTGTGAGCCCCCTTTCTTGGCTAGCAGCTATGGTTGAGATTCCAGTCTGCTCCAGTATTACCATATACACTCGCACATTCACAAAAAATACTGTCACACCTCATACCGCCTGTGCCATGAATATCAATAGTTGCTCTTCTTGTGTGCTCCCATACAAAACAGACCGTAAGAAATGTTCATGCATGACTACGTTCCACTTGGCCCACCGCATATATCTAGTTTAATGGGATAATGAACACACAGTATAAGAGAATTGCGCATGACACCGAGCTGTTAGCCACAATGCCTGACTTATGCCACTGATTTTACCTCCTTCAAGGTACTATATTTTGGTTGCTTTTTCAAGTGGAGTGCCTGTGACATTCTAACAAGTCACCTTGACAGTGGTGTGAATAATTTCTGTAATAAAAACAGCGATGGTGCCAGCTCATGACTGGAAAATAGTAGCTGAATTGTGTGAAATGCTTATAAATATGTTTTCTTTTTTCCCCGATGGAAATGAGTTTGCAGACACATTTAGCACAGCTTCCCATTCCGATTCTAGTTTGGCAGAATATACCTGATATTTTCCATTAGATTTGAGGAATGTCATTAAACAGCGCATAGTAACAAGATTATACAGACAACAGCACAGCAGCAGAAACGTTATCATGCTAACCTAAAGGTTTGAGCCTTGTTGTTAAACCTTTTGTCCCCTGCAACAAGTCTGAGGTGAAGTCCAAATGTGTCATATTTATGTTTTAAGTTTGATGACAGTTATATGAAGTTGAGCTGCTTTAAGGCAAGGGTAGAGGAAAAAGAAATCTAATTGCTAATAGGAGTTTTCCATCCAGAAATAATTAGAAAAAAATGTGTCTGCAGGTGAGAAACATCCTCGAGAGACATTATTCTTTTGACTTGCTCTTTAAATCACCGCTCGAGCGACACATGAAGCCCCTTTTTCTGGGAACAGCATGGATCGACAGAGGTGCCCTGTGCAACCATCCAGGTGTTGAGCTTGGCAGAGACAAGAAGAGGTACCCTGTCAACCTTTCTGCCCGTGTTAGAACAAAGAGGATGCTTACACACAGGAATAATTGACGAGATCATGTGGTACTTGCTTCTCCTTTTGGCAGGTACTTTCTGAGTCCACACAGCTGTGCCGCCAAGCTTTCCTCTGAGAGATGACAAAAACACGGATAAAGAAAATCTCCAAGCCAATAGACAACCCTAGAGTTAAATTAGCTGTGTCTTTGAATTTGGATAGAACAGCACATGCAGTATCAACCAGGGACACTCATTGTAATTTGGATTTCCATTCATAACAGAGGCTCGGCAGGACATTGGATAAGAAGGTCTATGAAGACTTGATTAAATCTGAATTAAATAAATATTCATCACAAAGCTATAAGCATGCTGCCAGATGTTACTGTTAACTCTCGAAACATGACTGTCCCACATGTACATCCCTCTGACAGACACCAGGGGTTAACAAACCAGTGCAGACACAGAGAATGGGAGGCACATAATCCATCAAAAGCTAAACAAGATCCGTACCAAATTGCACTGGGACTCTTCAACTGTAGACTGGTGAGCATGACGTCCAATTCCCCTTGGAACGACACCTGATAAATGTGCATGCTTATCATACCAGGGAATGTTTTGGGGAGAGGTGGCCACCCTGATGTCTATTTGTGATAGATAATGCTGTGCAGTGATATGGGAACACTATTTAAGTCGGACAAAAGGCTTGCAAATGTCAAATTTGCATGGGGACAGAGGGAAAACGAATCAAAGTCTAGCATACACATCATCTAGAAGAATGGTTAATTTAGCTGGCAAAATGTGGGCTGTTTTCATACATTTTAAATATGTTCACGAAGGGATTTTTAAAACAACTATCAGTAAAACAATGTCACTATTTAGTTTTGTACTGACCGTAACACATTTCAACTGCAAACTGATAAAATTGTCCACACAGGCCTACTGGCTTTCTGAATGTACATTCAGCACCACGGACAGCGACACAGACAGCCACTGAATCCTAAGTGTGGAGCTAGCAGCAGTTCAAAGTTCTGTTTGTCCACCTCATATATCTTTTACATCCAATATAGAGGGCTCAAACAAGTACATTTGTTTTCAAAAGGCCAAATTGATGCTGCTACATGTTTCTTCTCAGCATGCGGCTATCTTTTTAATTATTCACTCGAATATGCTTTTGATCTGTGCACCTAACGGTGCTGCAACCTCCCGCTCAATCAACTGTGAAAAAATCATAGGCTTGACATAAAAAATATACAGCATGGTCCACTTGCAAAACAACATCAGCAACATAAGGAATAAAAAGGCTAGGGTACAGCATTCCAAAGATCAGTTTTAAAAGATCATTGCACTAGTTGCATGCATTCATTAATAGATGTTTTTCTATAACAATGGATTTTTTATTATTGCGTTTCTTTGAATTATCATTAATTTAGGTGTGCTATATGTATTTTAAGTCAAATATTTTTTTCTGGAAAGGGCATGGGCATTGTCTAAAATCACACATCAAAGCAGTTGTAATCCCTGGAGGCACTGCTTTTCACCCTCCTGGGTAGTTAATCGCATTCACCTGGTCTCCCAGGTGTGAAATATTCCCTGTTAGATTGTTAGAATGAAAATCAGCAGGGCCCAGGCTCTTGAGGACTGGCTTTGACATTTGTTACCATAGCGAACACTTCGATAAAGCTCCACAGCTCTGTCGATCATAACTGCTGCTCTGAAGCTCATGGTCCTGTCGCTTATTTTCTTGTGTGACTTCTGGATCAACTGAAAGGCATAATGAAGGCAATTATTTACACAACAGCAAGCTGCATCATAAAAATCAGTGGTGCATAGAGACTAATGGAAGACATTAGCGTTGAAATCATTAGCGTTCTGTCTATAACAAAAGCAGTTCTGTTATTTAATGGTCTATACCATATTTGAAAGCTCTGACATAAAGTCTAAACTATAGCTCCGAATTTAAATGCTTCTTGCTCTCCACTCCACACCAATATTTGCGCTCTTACTCTGTCCTGTGGCGTCCTCAGCGTTTTCCTTCGCTCTCATTGGTCGAGCCGCCGCTTATTATGCCGAATGGGCGTGGCTTTATCAGAGGAGTGCTAGTGACGTCACGGCCAGAGTGGCAACTGATGGGACCTGGTGGGCGGATGGCGGGGTGGGGTTGGACTTATAAAAAGAAGAAGATGGAAATACAAGAAAAAAAATAGCCTAGTTCGTGAAAATAAATAATCAAGTCCTCGCGGTTGAGTCCAAACAAGGGAGTTAGGTCCAAAGGGAGAGAAGGCACGGACACGGATGAGGCAAAAGGGAGGAGGAAAGGGGACATATAACGAGGAGACTAGGGGGTGTGCGCTGTGCAGTTGTGAGGAGAGAGGGGGCTAGGAGGAGAGACAGAGTGGAGAGAGAGAGAGAGCGAGAGAGAGAGAGCGAGAGAGGGAGAGAGAGAGAGAGAGAGAGAGAGAGAGAGTGGAGAGAGCCGGCCCCATTGAGGAAAGATGGCTACAGTCACTGCAAACGGAGTGCAGCAAGAGAATGGCTTCAGCACCACGAACAGCGCCGGCAGGATGAACGGGCTTACCATCGGCCAGAACACCATCCCCATGAAGGACCACGACGCCATCAAGCTTTTCATCGGACAAATCCCCCGCAACCTGGAGGAAAAGGACCTCAAACCGCTCTTTGAGGAATTCGGAAAGATATACGAACTCACTGTACTGAAAGACAGGTTCACGGGAATGCATAAAGGTCGGTTCCGCTTCGCTATATGTAGATGATACACTTTGGCCGTAACTCTGATGTCACGTATGTTTTGACCGGGGCACTTCCCTCTCACACGTGGAAGTGAAGTGGGGTTAATTGTTGGCGCATGTGAATACTACAGCTGCTTTTGTGTGTTTACATTGGCTCCCGTTAAGGGGGAAGGAAGGGGGCGGGACACGCGTGGACGCTACCGCCGCTGCCGTGCGTACATGTGCTGGCTCGGTGCTCGCGCCTTGTATAGCCCACTTTCTTTAGCACGTCATTAGTGTTGGAAAATAGTGTTTACATGGCAGCTGCATTGTAACGCGGCTGCTCCGTGGGCGGCTGGCGTGCAGTCAGGAAGTACAAAGCGGGATAATAGTAGAGCTTGACATCCAGCAGGAGATCTCCTCGTTGGTCCTGTCAAATCCCCTTTAGGTCCAGAGAGGGCTAGTTATTAGTGAAAGATCACAGCTGGGCCACTTCCCTCATCACTAATAACAAAGATTAGTGGCTTTGTTTTACTTGACAGTTGTAGCATTTGTGTGTGTGTGTATGTGTGTGTGTGTGTGTGTGTGTGTGTGTGTGTGTGTGTGTGTGTGTGTGTGTGTGTGTGTGCAAATGTTTGAAATAGCCTTAGCAGCACTACAAAAACTTTCTTATTGCAAATGTTTGGAATTAGGAAGAATCGAACAATGTCAGTGTTAAATACAATACATATTATCAGGCTAAACTTTGGACAATCCTTAATAACACTGCAATAACAACATTTAATTCTTCAGTGAACGTACACTTTTGTTCTTCTATATCAATAATAAACACGAATTGCTTGTAGGATCCATTTCGTTTACCATCACTTGACTATAAATAATCTATTCAGAAAGCAACCAAATTATGTAGGACATGTGTGCCAGTGGCCACAGTTCATGATCTTATTGATTTGCCTGAATCAAGCGCTCTAGTGGGAGCAGCAGCCTCAGCTTGTCTCTGTGCTGTGTGCATGGACCCTGAAGGTCTTCATGCGCCACCTGTTCCTCTCCAGCTACCATCACATGTCTATATAGTTCTTTTATACCCCTGCTCTGCTCCTCAGAGGCTTATGATCGATTAAAACAATATTCCCCATGTTTGTGTTGTTTACGCCTGTCCTCCAGCATCCCTGAATGTCAACACTTGAAGGAGGACGTGTACCTCGAGTAGGATAATCCTTTTCCAAAGCCAGACTGTATTGCCTGCTCCAATCAGGCTCCTCCAAGGTCCCTCTGATGTATGCATTATGCCCACTTCATCCTGCGTGACATTCAAAGTCACTTTGAGAGCGCAGGCATGCACACTTTTAATAAAATTTCACAAATGCATTATATGGATGAGTTTTTCTTATTGGCCACTTACCTCCACTATGTTCATGGCTCTTGCATCAATGTGTGATACCTGTTGGAAGCATGCAAATACCAGAGTGAGAAAATGGGATTAGCTTTGGTTGAAAAGTGAACAGAATATTTGTATTCAGGGGAGATTTAGAAAAAGACGTCAAATGAAATGTTATGGCTACAAATCTTTAAGTTTAAGACCCATTTGGGAACATAATTGAAAAAAAAAAATGTTGCAAGCTTTTACCAGTGAAATGCAATGTAACGTAAACGTAACATCTCATCTTATCATATTTTAGTATTGATCACAAGACAATATTTTTAATCCACAATTGTACTGTATATCTCAACTTCATGAAGAACAGTGCAATACGTGTTGTTTGAAGGCATATCCTCAATCTTTATTGTTCCGAATGAAGTCAATTTGCATTTATAGATAAATGCACAGTATGTGTATCTTTGTGGTGAAAAAAAAGGACACTCTATATTCATCCACACATTTAAGCCTGGTGAAAAGGAGATTATTTTGTTGAGCCATACAACCTCTGTATTTTTCTTGTCTTGTCTTTTTTCTTTTTTTGCTGTAGCGCCCCATTAAAAAAGTGGTGTGCTGTGTGATTCAGAAAAGTGATAATAATCCAAACTGTGTAACTGTTGCATATTTGTGCCTTACAGTGCACCTCACTGTTGAGAGGAATGTTTAATATGCCAGCACACAGTGGAAGGCTATTATGACAAAGGCCTTGGAGGCAGCAGATAACATTATCACAGATTGAATCCACATTTTCTTCATAAGCAGTAACACAAACATATAAGTGTAATAAGAGTAGGAGGTTGTAATGAGCTCAGCAGTGCCATCCAAAAACATCAAGTTCATGAAGCTTTAGTGCCTGCATTTAAAGCATATTTTTAAATTCAGAATATTAGTTTTAAACAGATGGAGCAAAGTAATATAAAGTAATACCTTTTTTCTACCACCCTTTTCCGCTCACAGAATTACACCATAATTATAGTCTTAAAGGCAGATCAAAATATGGCGTGTTTGCTCATGACTAATTCATGTGGATTATAATGCATGAATTAGAGCAGATGTTTTGTGCTTTGCGAATTCTAACTTTGGGCATTTTCAGGATCTCTGGGGACTCATGGTTGTCTTGGGAATTTTAGCTTTTTTATACATTTTCACACCCTGCTGCGGATGCACCGAGGAGTTGGTTGTATCCAGATCTCCTGCTCGTACAGAAGATTATAGACAGTTGGACATAGCTTTGTGTGTGTGTGTGGAGTGGGATGACTTGACACTATTTCTGGACCAGTGTGCCAGGTTATGCTGTTTAACATGGGCCGTTTAGCTAAGCACTACATTATCATAATACTTAGTGGCAGTGCCAGAATGCATGCATTGTTCAGACACGCTGAATGCTGGTGGGGGGCAAATCTTTCGGTTGAGTAGCGGTATCTATCAATCCGTCTCCGGTGCTGAGAGGAGGGACTTAGAGCAAGCACCACGCAGCCGGGAGGAAGGGAAACAAAGAGTTGTTAAATATTCTCATCCATTCTGCTCTCCTTGGTTGGTCTGCGCAATGTAATTGACTGTAAATAGCCTGGAAAATTGACACAAAAAATCCTCTAAGCTATTGAAATGTCAAAAGAAAACCGCAAAAGGGCACTAACATCTAATTTGAAAGGGCTCATATGTCTGGGAAAAGACATGGGCCTGGTTTACCGTTGCAAAATTTCACTCTGTTTATAATTAATACTGTATGGTGCAAAGTTTAGCGTAAATATATTTTAGGATTATAAAAGGTCATGAATGAAACAAGTATTAGTGACATTTGAATACTAGATTAGAAGCTGCATGGCTCAATCATAACTAGAGGTGGGGAATATTGAAATTTAGATAATACTGTGAATGTTGTTTTGAAGTTTTGCAGAAGTGGAATATGAAGTAAAGTCAAGTAAAAATTTGTCAAAAAAAGCTGATTAAGAAATGAAAAAAGTTATGCTGTAAACTTTCAAATAAGGATATATAGTAATATTTCTGTACTTTTTGAATTAATTTTACAGATATTTTACATTTGTCTGCTAATTAAACCTCAGTTAATATGTTTAAAGACATGCTAGTGTGGATATGTGTTGATATAATATTATCAGAATATTGTTATCGGGAGTCTCCAAATTTTTTGTTAGTATTGCCCACTCACTCCTAATCACAGCATGTGTCTTTAAACTATAACATCGAAGTCCTTGTTTCCACCAAATCTTCACCATTGCAAGCTTGTTAAAGCCTCACGACTGAGGACTATGTTTTCCAGTTTCTATTTAGTCAATCTCAAAATCCGATGTGCAGCATTGTACATGTTTGTATGAAGCTGTAACTACAATGTAGTGCTTTGGAAAGAGCAGGGCAGTAACTGACAGTTGGTGCTGTGTGAGTGACAGGTGTAGCTTAAGTCTACAGATGACCTCTTTGATCATTAGGAGGAGGCTGTGTGTGAAGCAGACAGCTCCCCGCTCTGAACTGAATGTAGATGGATAGACAGCTAAAGATAGGAGGATGTGCTGCTGGTAATCTGTGGTAGTACAGGACCAGCAACTGACAAAGATGGTCAGTAATTCAGCTTTACATGTTTGCATAATATATTTGGGTTTTATTTCCTTTCTTAAGTTAGAATGTTGTACGATTTTTTTTTGTCTCTGCTTTGAATTTTTACACACATTTCTTCATGAGTTATTTCAATTTCATGTGTCTGCTGCCTTAAGAAGCTTTTATTGCCTGCAAGTACTAGTGAGCACATTCTAATTTTCATTTTAAAACAAGAACGATCACAAGAAGAAAAGTTCTTTAAGTAATTACCACAAATGTGTTGAGCAAACGCACAGACACATTTCTGTCTGGAAGTGTTTCCCGGCTCAGCTCTCTCAACCGCCTTAAATACAATGTGTTGAACTCCTGTCCTCGTCTGAAATTATAGTGAAGTAAATTGCCTTTGATTACCAAAGTATTACTTTCACCCCACTTAACCTTACATAACTGAAGTAGAACCAGCAAAACTTTATTCCCATGAGACGACTTAAATCTTGTCAAGTGTTTGGTGTGGCAGCACTGGGCCGATGACATCCTAAATCTTTTTATTCTTGGTTGCATCATTCTAGACAAATTAAACTAGTGTTTTTGAAGATATTTTTGCTTGGCTGGATATAAAGTGAAGGGACCCCAAGTCTGTATGACATCAAAAATGAATTTATTCTGTGCCAATTAGTCAACTTAAAGTTTAGAGCTGACAGCTGTAACCCGCTACCAGCTGCTAAATCCCTGTTATCTCCTCCCAAGAATGATGATGTCACTTCTCTTTGGTCTCCAAACTCATTTGGTGCAAAATGGGCTTATTGAGGACCAAAGTAGTCCCACTGCCAAATATGTGTGCTCTACCCTATATCTTTTTCTTTTAAGTTTATATTTATATTTCTTTGAACCTAAGAAAAAAATAAAAATTACTCAAATGCTCATTGACTTCCATTATCATTATGTATTATCATCATTATTATTCTTTTTTTTTGTCTTTATTTATTTATCTATTTATGTATTTTTAATATATCTGCTGTCAGGCTAAGCAAAACTTTTGGAAGGGTACGTTTTATTGCATGTGATCAGAGTGCGTAGCGGTGAAAAATATAAAAGCAAATGTCAAGCCAGTGGCGACGAGAGTGTCTTCCCACAATTACCATAAGCTTTAGCGGGACAAGCTCCCGAGGGGGCACCGACTGTGTCCCACAGTTTTGTCATTTTACAAAGGATGAAGAGTGTTTCCCTAGGCTCCCAAACTTTTCTGCCTCTGCCATGTGGCGCCCTGTTTCATCAGTGTCGTTCAGGTGATTCTTTTCTCCTCATGAATTACTGCCTCATTGTGGAGCTAGGTGAAGGTTGTAGTGAAAGGAAGCTCACTTGGCCGGGTGCCAGAGTGCAGTGGTTTCAGGGGTGATGGGTGCTACGCGCTGCAAACTGGGTGTCATTTGTTAATGCATGTGTACGTGAATAAGTCTGTGTCATTCCCATGGGAATCCTTGGCGGCAGGTGTGACACGTAGTAATGGGAAATTATGCTGCACAGAGCAAAACCTCTGTGAATGGGGTCACCCACTGTCAGCTCCACCAAGCACGGAGCAGGCCACGCACTCGGCCTTTAATGAAAGCTGTCACTTACTGACGTATAGTCATTCTCTTTACACCGAATTTTTAAACTTCAAAAGTCTCGAGAGATGGCTGAAGGAATTTTAATTACTGGGTTTTGAAAAGCGTGCCTTTTTTGAACAAAATCATAACTATAGAAGTGACATCCAACAGAAAGCAGTGCTATGATTTTGAGTTCATCTTCAGCAACACTTTCTTCAAATAGTTTAAAACTCGGGGATTTAGGACTTGCACTTGTTCTGTGTATTCCAAGAACACAAATGCACTTCTGTTGATGTGAGTATAAGAACATTTATGTGAATATTTTGTCCTCTCATCACTAAAAGAAAATGATTAAAGACATTTAATAAAGAAAGAAAAAAAAGAAACTTTCTTAATTTAACAGGCTACACATTACCAAATCAAAAGTCCAGCGCTTACCATGTTTTAACTGATCTGGGACGGTGATGTACTGTACCATGGAGTAACAACAACTTATTTATTCAGTGTAACACAGATGCTGACTCTGCACTTTGAGTCGAGCTCTGTGTTCCAATGAAATATCTGTAGTACATGTTTTTCGAATGGGCAAACATAAAAATAATGGGGGGCAGATTTATTTGTTTTCCAATTGTGCTGTATGCTTTTGTATTTATAGTATTTAAATCTCACTTCCTACAACATAACACTTTCAACTGGACTGGAATAAATAATAACTGCTCGCTCTCCACAAAACATCAATCACATAAAATAAGTCGTACATCTTTACAGAATAACAACACATAAGTCTGTGCATCAAGGTTCAGGAAAATGATTTTATTTAGGTCCATTTATTTTTCTGCATAAACAATTATAACACACTTCAGTTCATAATAACAACATACCTCAAACACACTTCAAACACAGCTCAATAACAATGTCCAACGATGAAGGAGTGTCGCCCTTTTGTCAGATTGTGTCAGTCTCAGTTTTTGTCTTAGTTGACTAATCATTTTATTTAGATTATATGGATTCATGTGACAACAGTAAGCTATCTTGAGATTTGGGAGTTAATCATCTGTTTAATCTGCCTTAAAACAAAAAAAAGAAGAATATATTTTTAAATACCTTCATCTCTCATTTTTTTAAATAATCAGTTCAAATTTTTCAATGACATATTTAGTGCATTTAGTGACTTATGTGTTGTTTATTTGCATGGACTGGTATATACATAATTTTGGGCAATAAATAAATAAATTGTGTTGAAATAGTATGGAAGAAAAATGGGAGATCTGAAATGTACATTGAAAAAGGATGTTTTACATAAAATCCATATTTAATCTTTTCATTACTTTTTGAAGAAGTCCCCAGAGCAACGACAAAAGAAATAAGAATTATGTTTTTGTCAGTGCAGATGGTTAAATCAGAGATAGTTTTGAGAGCTTTTGCCCCGTCCCATTTTAGTCGCCAAATTCATCAGCAGGGCATCTCTTTATTCGACCGACAATTTCTTTAGTTTACTATAGCTCTAGAAAAAGTTGCAACACGAGAATAAAAGCTACTGTGAAAATCATTTTGAGCAAAGTGATTTATTAAGAGAGTAGTTGTAAAGCTGTAATCTTTGTTTGTGTTTGTGGATGTTGCAGGATGTGCCTTTCTAACATACTGTGCCAGAGAGTCTGCACTGAAGGCCCAGAGCGCCCTCCATGAACAGAAGACTCTGCCAGGGGTAAGTGCCTCCAATCTGCCCTGTGTGTGTGTGTATGTGTGTGTCTGTGTGTCTGTGTGTGTGTGTGTGTGTGTGTGTGTGTGTGTGTGTGTGTGTGTGTGTGTGTGTGTGTGTGTGTGTGTGTGTGTGTGTGTGTGTGTGTGTGTGTGTGTGTGTGTGTGTGTGTGTGTGTGTGTGTGTGTGTGTGTGTGTGTGTGTGTGTGTGTGTGTGTGTGTGTGTGTGTGTGTGTGTGTGTGTGTGTGTGTGTGTGTGTGTGTGTGTGTGTGTGTGTGTCTGAGTGTGCGACTACAACCCCCGGAGCCCCACATCACAGCAGCTTTAGCACATCACACCAGAGACGCACACAGCAAACACCAGCTCAATGTCTTAGATATGGTGAACAGAATGAGGAAACTAAAAGATAAGTACAACTCTAACTAAAAAATAACAATCAAGAGATATATGTACAAATATTGTAATATTCCAAATATACTTATAGAATATATGTTACTAACTAAAGTATTGTAAAAAATGCTATTTTTATATTTGAAATTTGAAATATCGATGACAATGTACTTTCTGTGCTGCCTGACAATTTGCTGAATGTCTTCCCTGCTCTTCTCCCCCACCTCACGCTCCTGTCCAATAAAGTCTACAGCCAAAAATCCTTTAAAAAAGTACATTCTGGACACGTTTTTTTTTTGATTGATTGATTATGATTTATTTATTTATTATGCTTTTTATACATGACTCAGAGGCATATAAGAAGTTACAAACATCGAGTAATGACATATTTGTCCCATTTGGTCTCATTTGCACTGTGGGTTTTGCGTCCAAAATCCAGATTTTTCAATTTTCTGAATTTTATTTTTTACTTGAGTCCAGTCGGTGCAGTCTGAGACATCCTGGACAAGCCTTTAGAAACATATATTTTGAATAATTATGTCAAATAAAATATTAAATAGCCCTCCCATTCTGGATTTGCAATTTCACTCAAGTCATTTATTTGCATTAGTTTAAAAAAATATATATTATTTTTACGTGTATTTTCCTTCCTTACTATTCGCTTTCAAAGAGAGAATGTAAATTACGATGCTATTTTGAGTTACAATACATACTTTTACTTTCTCCTTGCATCTCGTATCAGAAACAGCCACAAATTGGGACTTGGGGAACAACATGTTATGCTAAAGGATTCCATTAACGTCCTTGTTTGGCTAGTGACCAATGGTTGCTAAATTAGGCCTTGGAACGAGAGCAGGTTTCTTAGTGAGACTCTCCCCTAATTTCCTCTCCCCACTCCCCCCCACACACACACTCACACCCCCACGCATGAGCAGACATAAAACAGTGCAAGTGGCCTATCTCACCTTGCAGTGTCTTATTACACTAATCACCCCGGCGGAGATATTTGATAAGCGCTCCTTCATAACAGCCTGCGTCGTCCTTCCCCTGTCCTCTCACAATATGGCTGCCACACACTCTAATTGCCTTGAGGAATCACACTTTCATTATCACATATAATCAAACAGTAAGTATAAACAATCATTTTTGCCATGTATATCACCATCTGCTGTTTTGCTTTTAATTCCTTTCCCCTTTTTTCCACTCAGCACTGTTATTGTTTGCCTTTGGCGGCGAGGCAACTTTTTCAATTAAAATAATGGACCTATTTAAATGACACAGGTAAATTGCAGCCAACAGTGGGTTTTTAAGCCCACCCAGGAGGAGACCCTCGATAGGGGATGAGGCTGAGCTGCTGCTGTCTGTCTGCACTTGAGAGCTGTAGTGGGGATTGGGCTCTCACATCAGGGGAATTATCGAGGTGTGATTGAATTACACCCACAGGCCACTAAGCAGGAGAAGCGGCTTCACCAGACCCTCATACCCCCCGTCTCTCCTCATACCTCTTACCCCACACCAAGACCCCCCTCTGAGGTCACGGATTTAATCCCAATCTGAGCATATCAATTCAAATCTCTTGAGAGAAGGGGAGGCGCCTGTGGGGAATACACAGGAAAGATAGAGTTATTTTGTGTTGTCGTTATGTCAACTCAAATAGGCCTGGGGGATATGGCGATTAAAAATCGAACCGTTATCTCATCGCTGTGACAATCTGCTATTTTGGTGAGATCGTATATCGTGATATCACGATTTATACTATGCTCGAACACAGGACACATGAAGAGATCATTTGCAAAAACATGTATCTCTGTTGTGAAAATGCAAAGCTCTGTCTTACTCTGGAAAGCAAATCAGCCTGGGATATATATATATTTTTTAACTAAAAGTAATCTTGACATTATGGAAAAATAAAACTTTTTCATTAATCATCTGTAAAAAAACAAACAAAAAAACATCATATCCACAACAACAATCAAGTCTTGAGTGCCCAAGAGATTCATGTTTGTTGAGAAGTTAAACAAAGCTCACACGTTGATGTGTGGAATACAAAAAAAAGAAGAAAATTTGTCTTTTTTTTTTTCTCTTTTTCTTTTTGATGCAATCTTCTACACATTATATATAACATTTTAGTTGAGAGGATTTGCTTAAAAAAGAACGGCATTATATTTTTATTGCTCTAAAGTAGATTTGACTTTTGAAAACACTGATACATTAAGATTTTTTTTTTTCCCAAATGAACTTCTTCACTTTTCCCCACCCAATCCCTCTATTGGTCAACCTCAAAATCGGGATCTGGCTCCAAGAAAATCGTGATTATTAAATTGCCAGATAACACATCCCTGAATCCAAG
The DNA here is from genome assembly GCA_019453435.1 of Rhinogobius similis. Lineage (NCBI taxonomy): Eukaryota > Metazoa > Chordata > Actinopteri > Gobiiformes > Gobiidae > Rhinogobius > Rhinogobius similis. The sequence goes on along the minus strand of CM033621.1, from coordinate 17,143,091 downwards.
ATATTTTAAAATATTCTGCTTTGAGATCAACTTGTCCAATCTATACCAATGTAAACCTTACCGTTATATCGGCTATGAACGTGTGGGAGATCAATGAATACAATTTTCAATACTTTCTAATTATTTATTTAATTATTCAAGTCATTTACTTTGATTGATTGACAGATTAAGGTTCTAGAAGTAATGAAGGTCAGAGTGGCTGGACAGTGACATGTACAAAGGTTTAATAGTGAATAATAGATGATATGGCATAATATGGCATAATAGATGCAGAGACCCTAGAGTAGGACCAGGAAAATGAGAAAGGTTACATTATTCATTCACATAAAAATATAGAACTGAACAGTACTTACCTTCCGATTCTTACAAACATCTCAAAAGAAAAAAAGCACTTCTATATCACAAAACTATGATGCATTGCTGCCACCTACATGTTGCTAAATGTTTACTTGCACAGTTCCGATATGTGATTGCGTTGACGTTCCCAGTGTAGGCAGCTCCATATAGCTCCTCGTCGTCGTCTTAATAAGTTGTTTGCACTCGACTGCATATCAGCGGTACTTCACTAAGTGTTAGACACACTGGTGCACCGCAGAGAAAATGTCCCTTGGAGACAGGGCTCTCCGGGTCATTACTGCCTCCCACTGCTCCGTAATGAGATGATTGTCATGATGGTCCTGGATAGGTTGTTCCAGGCTCGATTCTGTGCCCTGGCGGAGGCACATTCTTGTTTGTCTTGTGTCTCCAAAGAGGTTAATGGCATGTACTGTGGGGTTTGCGTAAACATTTCCCTCTGTACGGCTCACAGCGAGGGGTCAGCGCTGCAATCTCAGGCAGAGCACGGGCTGCATACAGAGGCCTAATAAAGATGTGCTGTCAGTGTGGACGCTGGTGTATGTGTGAGGATGAGGGGCTATGGGGGACGAGGGAGCAGAGGAGCAAAAACAGGAAAAAAAAACAAAAACAGGGCGAGGTGACACTTCTGGACAAGGCTCATTGTCACTGTCATGGCCTAGTGCTTTGAAATGCTCACTTGTATATAAATGTTGCTATTTCACTGCATTTTCTCTCCACTGTTTTGATTGTGTGGATTTTGGAGTCTGCTTTGGACTTGTTTGTGTGTGGCTGTTGGCTTCACGTGGATGCTAAAAGTTGACATACTGTGGAAAAAATACTATAGAAATGGTGTTGCTAAAAGTTACAGTGTATTACCCTCAATAATGCAGATCTTGACAGACGCATTTGACAATTTAATGCAAATCATTGCTCCTTTTTAAAAAAAAAAATCATGGCAATTTCACCACATCAATAAGATGTCAGAGTAGGCAAAACATGTTTTAGAATGAGCTTTCTCCAATGCAAAGTATTTTCTCCAGACACCAATTAAAAACAAAGAAAAAATTGGCGTAAAGGTATAGTCAACATTTTAGTAGATAGTAGATAGTACATTCTCAGAAACAGCTGCACAATCTCACCAAGGCCACCTCATATTCTATCCTGGTTGACGTTCATTTTTACTTAATTTTTCCTTTTTTTTAATGTTTAGATTAAACTAAACTCTCTTCAATGTAGGCATGGCTAATAACACAATCCCTCGAGAGTTCATGGTCTGTGTCACGTATTAATTGCAAACGCCTCCAGCCTTTCCTTAAAATAGTGTTATAACACTATACATCGTGTTACCATTACAACAAGTAAAAGAAGAATGTACCCACTCAAAAGACTGTTCCAGGTAATCTTGGAGCATTTAAACATCCCTACATTCAGATAAGCCTTCTGTTCTGAAAATGACTGAGCTGAAGAAGACACTTCTGGACAAACCTCATTGTCACTGTCATGGCCTGATGCTTTGAAATGCTCACTCGTATAATGCTGCCATTTCACTGTGTTTTCTTCCAGTGTGTTGGCCGTGTTATTGTGCAGCCTGCTTGGGACTTGCTTGTGTGTGACTGTCGGGGCAGCCGAAATGCTAATTTTGTTCCAGTGAGACATCTGGCATTTAAAAAATAGCAACTATTCTTAGGAGGTGCCACGCTATTCAAATTTAGTGGCCTAATGAATGAAGGAATCAAAGATAATAGATCTGACTTATTCACTTATGTCAACTATATTATAATACAGCTTTCAGTGCATATATACATTGTAAAAAGGCCCTTAAGCTCGTATGGCTTGGCAGACATGAGGATGTAGCGACCTCCTTCCAAAACAAATGTTTCCTGTTGACATGTTCAAATGTGGTTGAGGCGAACAGAAACATTTCAAGCAACTACTAGTGCAAGAAAAAGCAATTAATTTTTCTATGATTATTAATGAGTATTTGAAAAAAGGTAGGTTTAGTGGGGCAGGTTTGCCAATATTCATTGTAAGAATATATTAATTTTGCCTTAGTGATAATGAAAAAGTAGGACAATGCTGTAATAAGGGGTTAAACCTATTTGGACCAGACTCAAACTTTTATAAAGGTTTTGTGCGTCCACAATATTCATCTGAAAACAATATCAAGAAGAAACAAATCGTTAACTGACAAAAAAATTAAAAGAACAACTAAAACAACAGCGTCTAACACCTGTGTGGACAATTTAAACAGACATTTCTCTCAATCAATAGCCAACATTTAATTGTTCCATCTTGCGACAGGCAGTGCATACAACATTAAAATTGATTGAGATGGATAAATAAATTGTGCATAAGAAGTGTTCAATTGAGGGTAAAATTACAGTCAGGAAATGAGACGATTCATTATAAACACAAACACTTGCCTAAACATTCACACATATATTTTCCGTTTCAAACATCCCACTGCTTGGAGTGCGCTTGTGCCCCCCTCGCTGGGATGCAGGTATTTACATGTTGGCACGGCGCCACAGACTATATGCCTGGCAGCGAGACCGCGAGCAGGCACCGATATTTATGTGTGTGTGTTCTCTCAGCAGGGGGCATCGTCTTAAATCAGCTGCAGATTGACTATGAATGTTCACGGCACCATCAGTCACTTCATTGGCTTATTTACTAAATCTTGTACTGTGTGTAAAGTGTTACGGATGTCACAGGGGAATCCGGCGCTGTCTGTTGTGGCTGAGGAGGGCACTGTTTACATGCTTTGATTAATTGCATGTAAAGAGCATAATGAGCGCTCGATGTCCTGTGCATCAGATCCCGCTGCTACACATTCCACTGTAAATGTAATCAGAGGTGCAGAGGAGCCTTGTCCTTGCTTATTGAGCTTGTTGTGTTTACAGATGCGTTCAATACATTGTCAGATAATGTCGTGAGTATGGATAAGTGAGGTCGAGTTACCATTTTAGTGTAGTTTCACTCAACACAGGAAAAATAATTGACTGTAAATGACACAGATTATTTGGTAGTTTAGCAAAGGAGTTTGTTGTTGTTTTTGTACAATTGGATTGACCAGGGTTAAAGTATTTATTTCTTTTATTGGCTGGGACAGTGCACACTTATATGCATGCAAAACAACCGGGATTGTACAGATCTGTTTTCCATCAGCTTCTCCAGCATTTTCATTTGCATTTATACATCAGCGTACAAAGACTGTAGGGGCAAGGCACTTGAAATGCCCAAAGACACAATGGCAATATGCACTTTTTGGACATGGGATCAAACCACTAACCTCCACATAAGTGGGTAAATGCTCTGATACTGCGCCACTGCTGTTTTTTTTTTTTTTTTTTTTTTGTATTTAGCAATCTTGGTGGCATTCTCGCTTCAGTTCACTTTCGGGTTCGACTTCTGTGCTGCCCAGGTGCAGAGTTTGCATGATTCTCCCAGTGTCTGGGTGGCTTCCATACCAGCATCAACCCAAAAACTGTAGAATAGGTAAAAATCTTCCAGCTACGGTTGTCCTGACCAAGATCCAAAGATCACTCCCCAAGAATTGCAGTGAGGTGTCCACTGCTCCTGACAAGTTTTCCCAGCATTGATTGAAGGATGGGTCAAATGCAAAGGACAAGGGACAATCAAGTGTACCTTACCCTTAACCTTACCTTAATCTATCACCTACAGCGCGCAATTCTATATGTTTCATTTTCTTTATTGAAACAAAACAAAACAAAAAGAAGTGGGTGCATTGACTTCTTATTCAAAACTTCCTATCAGACCTGTATCAAAATGTTTCAAAGAATTGCTATTAAGTATAGAGGTACAAAGGGACGAGGATAGGTGATAAACTGAAATTTTCTGAGCACTTAAAATGAAATCCAAGGTAATAAAGGACTACTGAAATATGTGTCATATGTCCTTTTCATTCTTTTAATATTACTTTTTGCATTTCAGTTTTGTGCTTATAATTAATTTAGCAATGCTACTCTTTATGTTATGGATTAAACATGATTAATATCATATACTCAGATACCAAGTAATGTCACCAAACTTGTTTTTTAATTGACCATATCATATATACCATAAAAAAAAATCTAATCCTGACTATATTTGATGAGTTTTGTGACCCCCAAATTATAGTACAACGCTGCTCCTTGTCTTTTGTTCCCCTGGAGTGTGGAATGTGTGGACGAGTCCTGGCCTGTGCATGGTTTCCTCTCCGGCCAATTAGCTCCAGTGTTCACGTGTAACAGGCATGCTAATTGGCTGCTGCTGAGGCTCAAAAGCCAATTAAATATTTCCCAGAAAAGAAATGTGTGTATATGTGTGGAGCTTCCTTTTTGTTCTCACCCTTGGCTTTCTAAGCTTTTCAGCTCTACATAGTACTCAGCCCCATTGTGTTTCTGCACATTTTCTCCACAAAATGTGCTGAGTGTTAAGTGGCACCACAACCTTACACTTGTCATTTACAGGGTATGGATTTTTTCTGTGGAAACTAGGGATCCATTTCTTGGTTTCTGAGTGCCAGCAGTACCTGACCTTGGTATCGACTGTGAAGAAGATATTTCGAAAAAGTTACTCTCTTGTTCTTCTCACTTGCACTCTTTTATAGTTGTAAAAAAAGATTACAAAAAAATGACAAAATATGCACTGTGAATAAGGGAGAGTCAAATTAGTCTTATGTCAGCTATACATACAAGACACAAAAAAAAAAATGACAATGAAAGGTATGAAGTAAATGCCAATATGTATGTATGGGCATTTATATAAATAAGTAAATGTATTATTTACTGTAAACAATGAGATGCTTTGAATTGTATTATAATGTCAAACCATCAGTTGAAAAATTATGACTGGACATAAGTCCCAGTCATCATTTGGTGGCACAGTTTGAACAGATGTTAGAATAAAGAGTACATGTCATAAATGAGCAGGAAGAACTACAACTCATTTTAGTCATATCTTTTCTGCGTTGAGTCAAAATGGTGAATATCCACATTCAATAACTTGTGCAGAATCACTTGGGATGGGAACATTGTAGCTGAGTGTAGTGATGGTGCCTTGTCAAATGCCCGCTCCAGCACAGTAAGTCCAGTCCTAGACAGACATGCAGTTTAAACTAATAACACAGGCCACACACGGCTGTTGCCCATTCTTTTAAAGGACAAATTGTGTTCTGTTACTGATCAATTTGTCCTCTGTGCCAGATTTGTCAACCTCCAGTGCCCCTGAGCGTCTGCTATTATGAGAGAAAAAAACGCACGGCCAGTGGACGTGAGACCTCTGCAAAAGCTCGCCTCTCTCTCCTCGTCATCAATTATGTCTATATCATTTTCTTTCTGTGGCTCGCTTTAAGAAAGAAATTAGAAAGGCCCATTGTTTTTCTTATCCCCTTGGGAAGAAAGCATTTACTAAGCTACAGCACGGTGCAAGCCATTGCACCGATTAGAGAGTGAATGGAATCACAATCGGGGGATGCTCGCGAGCGTCTTTTATTATGTGACTGGTGGCCCTGAATATTGCACCAAAATTAATTTTGTTCCATCTGATGGGATTTTCAACCTTGGAGAGTGCAAAATGTTAATAGTGACGGGCAGAGGGGCGGACATGGTAGAATAGCTGTTTTTATTTTTTACTCAGTGCCAGGACTGGGCACAAACAGAGCTGCTGTACAGAGCCAATAAATGACCTATAAAGACGGCAGGCCAGAGGCAGCACACAGATGAGCAGCACAGATAGCACTTTAAAGGCTCACGGCACAAAAGGACATTACAACCTGCTCCGTTTGTCCTTTTGATCTTTGTTCTACAATACAGAATTTAAGGAAAATATAATCAAATAAAAGCCAGCTCATCTCAATGTTATGTCTTAAATGAGAATAATAATTCTGTTGCATAACAACAAACAAAATCTCACATAAATATATGTACAACAGTATTACTTCCTTGTTAGTAAAATGTCCCTATGTCCTGTAGAGGTTTTAAACATATTATAATGGTATTTCCTCACACCAGAGGTTGTGTTCTATTTAATTTGCTTTATTTATTTATTTATTTTTTGAGTTAGTGAAGCATACCGACACCACTTTACATCACATCTAATAGTAATCCAGAGGTGCTCTTCCTCTCTGTTTCATTCTGTTTATTCCATTTTTTTTTTTTACCAAACTATTTTCCTTACGCACCAACTTTGATGCTTGCAGGAATACTTTTTACACTGCTCAGTCATCACCAGCTGGACTCTTGACTCCAAATCCGTTAGTGGTGCAATACACACTTTTTTATTGCAGCCATTGATTGAACAACCAATAGCTTCCACATTACAATAACAAAAACAACATTATTTTTCTGTTCCAAGTGTCTCTGGTGAAGCTACCCTGCCACAGACGCCTTGGGATTACACTCTAGAACATTATATTTACTTTTATTTCTACCTGAGTGTTCTTTTTAAATCCCTTCTGTCCTCAGGGTGCCCTCCGTACTCGTCTCTCCTCAGTGGAGTCAGTCGGCGTGCTGGAGCTCCTGTGCTAATTCATGCACTTCTTTAGCTGTAATGAGGCAGAACTAGTAAATGTGGGGACAGCATTGTTAACATTGCTGCTTCACCGGCAAAGAGGAGAAGGCTGACAAATAGCAAACGCAGCGATGGAAATGAGCCTTGTGCACTGTCATACCTTGAAGAATGATGCTTTTAGTGTTCCGCGTGAGCTTCCATCACTGTCTCTCCGTTACGCCACACAGCCAGATATGACATTTCCTAAACCAATTAAACATCAAAGATCTGATTGCATTAAGTTCAGGCTTTTTGGCTGGGAAAGCTCAGAAATGGGATAAACAAACAGAGTAAAAAAAAATATTCTGGAACATATTTGTGCCTGATCGGAAAAAAAAAAGTCTTGGGATAAAGCCAATTAAATCTAAGACAAACAAGGTGCTAATCTGTGAGTCAGGTATTTGAAAGGCGTCTGGTGGGGGGAAACGGTTGTCTCATCGCAAACAGATGTTGACAGCCCACATTCAGATGGTGGTGCTGTCTTTTGTTGAACAGACAGATGTGAGGTTTGAAAAATCCAAAAAGGCACCAAAGCAATCTATATGTGTTTCTTCAAAGCAGGGAAGGGAATAGAAGGTAAGGCTGCTATCAAGGCCAATTTTCCCTTGTTTATCTTCTAGAATAATGTTCCATAAAAAATTAATTTTGTTTTTAGTTACATTTGAACATTATGTCACATTTAGTTGATAAACAAAATAAAGAAATGATCATATATTGCCATAAACTAAAGGTTAATATACGTTTTAACCATGTTAAATGCATATTTACATTACTTGCTATTATAAAAAGAAAAATTGGCTTCAGGTTATACTTGTAGGGTTAAAACATGTCATATAGCCATTTTTAAAAGATTTTTCTGACCCGAAAGCTGTATTTGACAGGACAGTTGTAGCATGAAAGGGGGAGAGAAGGAGTTAATCATTCGGCAAATGTGCAACACCCTTAACCACTGCACCACCGGCAAAGCACCATTTTCAATAACAAAAAAAGGAAATGACAATCTTCTGCTTGCCACAGTGAAATGCCACCATGAAAAGGCGGAGCTTCTCTGTTCTTTGACCAAGAACTCAATAAACCTGTTTCTATTATTAAACCGTTTTACATCAAAATTGCGGCATACAGTAAGGGGAAAAAGTAAAATAATGATCTATGTGTGTTACAGGTTAATATTAAATACCTCACATAACACAATGTCTTTAATTCTTTACCCTAAGCACAAATGAGCTATAGCAAGGTGGTTTGCTCTCTGCATAGACCCAGTTCTATAATGGGCAAAACACATTACCTCCCGTCAGTGTGGCTAGTTGCTTTTGAAATGGTGTGTGGCATAATTACTATCTTGTCAAATCCAACTACAATCCAACTACTAATGTGACAATGCTGAAAGGACTTGACAAAACGTTAAGATAAAAAAGTAATTTTCTAAAATCAGTATAATCATTGTTCTGTGATTCTATGTGTACTAATTATGTTTTATGTGTTTTTTCAACCCACACAGTCATATTAATGGTAGCAAAATAAATAAATAAGCAATCTAACACAACAGAAGAAAGACAAATTGATGAGTCACCATGGCAGGGATGGGACACTGAAAATAGAGGCTTGCACCACTCGCATAATTAGCAACCTAGCTTCACCGGGGACAAACTCCTCCATCAGCGTGTCCAAAGGATTAACTACGGCGTGCTGCCTCCTTATCTGGCTATACCCTGTTTCCCTTTTAAAGGAAACCAAAACGACCTTGTGCTTGTTTACATGCTGATTAAAGACAGAAGGGAGAGGAGCTGTGATGGCGAGAAAGTCAAACTGTAATCAGAGGAGTTTGTTAAGTGAAGTATTTTCGGTTCACACGGGCTGCTGGCTTATGCATGCATTCTCAGCAGATAGAGTGAAAAAAAGGAAGGAAAAAAGTAGAGCTTGGGAAGAAGTGTGTCACCGCTAAAGCAACACAGAAAAACAAGGCGCTAACGAGCAATGAGTGGGCTGGGACAAAGGAGACGTGAGTGTGTTTGTTTGGTGAAGGTGGTGCGCGATAAAAAGTATGTTTTGCGTGGGTGCTTCCATTAGTTAGCCGGGCCTGTTTTATTGCATTGGGACTGACTGCTGCTGTTCGGGCTCTGGCAAGGAGTCAGTTTATATTCAATAGCATTTGCATGGCATGTTGTGTGTTTGTGAGATGTGTGCGGCTGAGATTGTGTTGAGAGTTTATAAACGGGGGAAGTTTTCAGAACTGCGAGCAAGGGGCATTTGTGTAGCGTTGCATTTATTGTGCTCGGAGCGCTGGGCTGAAGTATAGTTTTTACATGCATTTTGATAAAGATCATTTCCATAAAGATTGGAAACAATACTGGTATTTTTTATCTTTTATGTTACTGAGCCCTTCTGGCAAAAGTAAGTACGCTTTGCCATACCGTGTTAGCTGTACTGTGGAAAATGACCAATCTTTATTATGTTAGTATCAGGCCAACTGCATGAATTATACATTAACATCAAAGGAATTCAGGCTACATTTTTTTGCACTTGCAAAAATATTTTAATATAATATATATTTTACATTTAGAACATTTACTGAAAATATCTATTTTGTTGCATGTTTGAAAAATGTAAACTTGTGACACATTAGTGGAAGTACTCACTGTTTAGTGCATGCAGTTGTGGTTTACTCAAATAAAAATGCAGTACATCAGTTAGGGCTGAAACAAGTTAAAACAGTTATTTAAATAATCGCCTATTAATTTGGTAATCAAATGAAGTTTAAAGTCAATTACAAATAGGCATGCACCAGTATCGGGTGTCGGCTTGATACCAGTTGGTAGTACTCGTACTCGCACTCATTGAAGAACAGTGCCACCCCGTTCCGAAGGGGGCCATGGGAGGTACTAGCTCCCGGAGGATGCCAGCTCGCTTTAGCGCAGACCGGTTTATGATTGGACGAGAGAGAAGAAAAGAGAACGAAACTGCAGAAAGAAAATAGAAAGACAAAGTAAACATTCCTCACCAAACGCTGACTTTATCTTGTGAAAAAACGGTATATTTCCAGTGACGATAACTTGTTTGTTGAGCCGACAGAGTTAGCAAAACAAAGCAAGCACACGTTAGCATCAGCTGTTTCCTGTTTACGACGTTTTAGACCCAAAGTAATATCTTTTCAGCGCTTACAACAGCCAACTCTGTTCAAACCCAACATACTTCATATAGAGATGTTAAAACCTGGCGTAGAGGCACAGAAAAGTGAAATAAAAGCAGCTGCTAAAAAAGAAGCCGCTAAGCTGTTAAAGTTGACTCTTGAATGTTAGTAACTAATGGCTTACTTTTAGTCAAAATTGAAGAAATTTTCAAATATAACTGAGTGGAGTTTGAATTTGTAAGAATAGTATCGGTCTCGGTACTCGGTATCGATGAGTACTCAAAATGAAGTACTCATACTCGTTTGATAAAAAGTGGTATCGGTGCATCTCTAATTACAAACTTCATTTGACATATACCCCCATTTTAAAAGATTGTCAAAAAGCATTCTTTTTGATACATACATTTGAGACATTACCAGTGAAATTAATGTCAGTTGGATTTTTACCATGGAAGGATGAATACATATTTCGATGGCAGTAAAATACATTTGGCTTTTGAAAACAAACAAATACAAATACAAACATCTATTTTTGCACATGAACTGTTTGGAGGAGCTTTCATGACTCAGACAAAGCAGGTATTACATAGTAAATTACGGTACACAGGAATCATATACATTTACTGATTTTGTTGAAAAAACAATTTTGTCTGTAAATATACTCCATCAGGATCACCTCAAGGTCTCTCTCATTCAAGTTCATCTGGGTCAAATTTAGTAATAATCTCATATTCACGGGCCTTTCGCATTAAACAACTAATCAATTACTCAGAAAAATATTCACTAGACTAATCGCTAAGTAGAAAAGTAGTTTGTGACAGCCTTAGTATCATACCAACAGTTCTATTTGATTAACGTTGAAGTCATTGCTGCTTTGAATCCACTAATGTTATGCTTGTATTGTTCATTACTGTATTTGTATGTCTAGCTCTACAGGCGACGTTTTTACAATTGCCTGCTGCGTTCCTGCTTACCTCATAAACATTACTTGAAGTTTTGGAATCCTAAGCAAGGGGCATTTACATTCAGTCATTCTGCTTCGAGCGCTGGGCTGAAGTATGGAGTGTTTTTACATGCAGACGGCTCATTTTAATAAGCAACATTTCCATAAAGATCTGAAACAATGCTGATATTTTTGCTCTTATTGCTGCGCTTAGGATTTTCGGAGGATATGAAGGCCACATATTTCCAGCTGTGATGGATTTATTCTTCTTTTAACTTTTTCTTTTCAACTTGGGTTCGTGATTTTACGGTCATTTTGGGAATAAATGTAATTGAGGTGTTCTGTAACTCAATGTCAAAAGACTATAAAAATACCTCCAAGAGTACAGCAATACTATACCATATTAGAATAGCCTACTTCTATGATCTGAGCCACGCCACACACACATCACCATCATTGTTACAAGTGCTTCAAATGTATTTCCAGGTATCTCTATGGTTCTTGCAAAAGTTCAGATAAAACTAAGACAATATACTGTTTATTCTTGGGAAATATTGTTCCAATCGAAGGCGTTGCAACGTTTCAATCTCCCCATTTCAGTTTTCTCATAAATGTTTCTTGGCAATTTCATAGACAATTTGAAGTTGGTATTCTGTACCATCAGGCTTGATGCAGTACTTTCCTGTATGTTGTTTAGAGGCACATTCTGTTACGGCACATACTGTTGAAGTCCATTTTTTTGCTGATTGGATCTGCCAATTTGTATTCAAGGCTTTCATAACTTCCTTTTTGTTTTGTTACACATCCTGGAAATTCTGTTCATGTTTTCAGTGGATTATTTATCTGTCAAATTAGGCATTGAACCTATTCACCAAATGAAAAGATATGGTGCCAAAAATAGATTCCTCCTGTTTAAGGATGAATACTCTAGAGACCAAACAGCTCTTGAAAAGAATGTACTATAAGACTTATCAATAGTCCATTTACTGATCCTTCGAATCTTGTCCTGTCTGACAATGCTATTGTACTATCAAGCTCATGTTTGTTATATAGCTCATAAATTACCTCTGCTTAATTTGATTAAGGTATCTCATAAATTATACTTGCAGTAATTTTCATACACCATTTTATTCTCCTGCTTGCGTAAAATATTTATCAGTGTAACAGTTGCTTCTTGAGGGAACATTTGTTACGTTTTGCATCATTTTTGTGGTGTATCTTATCAGATTGTGTACAAGACTACCACTTTGTACTTCAACTTGAGGCAAAGGTGTAAAGGTGCTTTTACTTGACTTCATTTTTTAGCTACTCTGGCAACCTCTGTCCAAAACACTTTCACTAAGATGGGTAACCTCTACTAGCTCTACATTGTATCCATTTGTTAATTCTTGCATTCTTCTAAATGCAGCTTTTCTACTTCTCTAACTAGCTTACAAAAGTCTGCTTGGGGAGAATTTTGACCTGTAACTAATGGGCACTCATGTAACACTGTGTTTCCTAATGAGCAGGAAAAAAGCTTGAGGCAACACATGCTCGATACAAAGGAGAAAGTTGTGTGATGACAATTTGCGGCTCAAGTTTGCCTTCAATCGACCTGCCACTGCACCAGGCGCTACTGACAGTGAGGTGTCGGGAATAGCATCAAGGCTAACACCTCCCCTCTTGCTTATTAATACATATCTCGCCCAGCCACTTCCTATCGCGTAGACACTCCAGCAGACACACAAACACGGCACTGTACATTAACAAAGTTCTCACAGCTCCCCGGCTTGTACCAAACAGCGGGCGCACACTCTTTTCCATCGGTAACTTACACACACACTTACACACAGCATATTGTCAGATCAATATTGCATTAGTGCGCCATGTTCTCCTCCGAGAGGTTACAGTGATAGGTGAGAGGGGTGTGAGTAAGAGACCTTGCGGTGTGAGCGCAGTGGCCGGGCGCGGGGGGCACATCTGAGGAGACTATGCCGGCTCTGACAGCTAATTTCACCTCTTGACTTCCACACTGTCACTTTATGGCCCGCGATCATATACAACATGTGTACAGGTATGTCGGTCCGTATGTACTGCGTGCGCCGAGACATGTGTCGGAATGCAAGCAGAAGGTATGGCTCCGCTGGGACTGTTAACAAATGTCTAATAGAGTAGGAGAAATCAATCTCTGCAATATAGTCAATAACAGAGTAAAACATACTGTAAAGACAAAGCAAATGAACGTCAGACTCATGATACACTCAAAAACAAGAACGCTATTACAACATTGATATAATGTCCCAAGATTGTGTACTTTAATAATAGATGTTCCTGCTCCGACAAAACTGTTTTTGTTCACCTCAAATAGTTGTAAGTACAAATATTGCCCCCGGATTGTTTCATTGAATAACATTTTGGGAGAAAACAATACAGCATCGTGCTGTATATGCAAAACCCATGAAAGGGAAATGTAGCTTTAATCTACTGTGGCTTTAAAGGTACACTCTTTTTTACTTTATGGTGGAGGGTCTTCTTGTTGTTAATATCTTAAACCCAGTGCACACAGTTGCATGGTTTAAATATCCTGTTAATTGGCTTTTAAAATATTATAAAGTAGTTTATTACATTCTTGTATTTCTCGTGCCCAGTGGAATGGTTAAACCAGTTCATTCAGATTTTTTTCTTTATCATTTTTTGTAAGCTATAACACAAAATAAGAACAATCAGATGTATCTCAAAATATAATAATTGAATAAGCAACACAGATAGGTTTAATGCCATACTGCAGAGCATTCATTTTTGTGGAAAAAGGAGAAAAAGTGTCCATCCAAGTGGACTTCTATGCAGTTTGTGTATGTTTTCATGCATGCACTCCTTGCTGTGTTGAAATCCGTATATATAGGCGTTGGAGGAGTGCAGAGGAGTCCTTGATGCTGCCCGCAGTTTTAGTTTTTCCTTTTAAAGTGTATCATTAAAGCAGTCTGAGCAGCCCTCCACACCCCATAAAGTGAGAGTGCCATGCCAGGCCAAATCGCACGCACCAACACATTTACAGCGCGCTCACACACTTTTTTACACACCTTGTCCTCTCTGGCTTTTTCCTCCCAAATTGCTTGCTATATCTGTTTATATTATATTACTCACTCCGTGCTTTACTACTTTTTTGCCCCTGATAAGTATTGACCGCTATTTCAACCGCCCCATTTTGAACTCCCTGTTCCTTTTTTTTCTCTTGCTCTCCCCTCTGTCAAATTCTTTCAACAAGGAGCTGGAGCGCAACATTGAGAAGGTATAATCAATGGAAAAGCACCACTTAGGGGGCCCATTTGACGCATACTGTAGGGCAGAGTTGATTCAAGGGGGTAGATTAAGTCAAGCCTCATTTCAGAGCCTCCCCAATTAGTCATCCAGCTCGTGCCCTCCGTAACCCTCTTTCTACGGGAGGCGCTGGTGCAGTTCTAACTATGGATGAGTTGAAGATGAACTACCCAATTTTACTCTCTGGTCCAGGGAGTTGTTAGAATGGGATGTGTTACCAGCACTGGACTAGAAAGGAACCACTATCTTGCCTGAACCTCACAGTAGGTCTTAAAAATACATTACAATTAAGTTACCTTTGTTGTACCATATTTACACTAGTATATATTCTTAAAGATTAACAGAAATTGGACTGGGACGATATATATTTTTTGTGTTTGGAACAAGGCTGTCACAATTGCTTTATAGTCGACTAGTCTACATTGACGCTTTTTAAATACATTATCAACAACAATAACAAGTTGACATATGTTGATTGAAGGCTACTAGATAGAGACAATTTATGAATAAAGTTCACAATTGATGACAATTACATATTGTTTATTTTTTTGAAATTTTGATTTAATAATACTACTGTCTTTGCTATGAAAGGTATTTTTGTTTATGTTTTAGAGTTTGTATAGTCTACATAACAATTGCCATTATTTTTTTAGTTGACTAGTCATAATTAGTCGATTAACTAATTAGGATTTAAAATAACATTTTTGTTATGATTATTGTGAAACAAAACATCACAATTTATGACTGTTCACAATTATAGACAGTTTAATCCTTAACTTTATTTCATTTCCAGTGTCTAATACATTACAGGAAAAATAATTTTTGTATTGTTATTAGCCTTTAAACATGCTCGTGAGTGCCTTATGTTTGCCATCTCATGTTTTAGAACTAGAATAAATGCTTATAAAAACAAAATGAACATCTGTAGCTGTTGTGTTTGACCTGGCACTTTTAGCGTTTAGGGTGCGAGCTAGTTCATTTGTAGTGAGGGGGTTTAGTCAGCAGAAATGCTCAGAGCGAGTCTGGTGATGATTTGAGGAGTTTTAACAGCAGAAGATTCTCAGATAAGTGACGTATATGATCGAAAAAATGTCATGGATTGAAGGATTTCAGCAGAGAGTGTTTTTGACGTCAGAGGGTATAGGATTTTCTAATCTATATTCATCCAAACAGCGTGAATGAAGCTAAATGCAATGTTTTTGATGATGAAACATTGTTTAAAAGCGACAACATTGTTAAAATCTCAAAAAGCTACATTGCATAATATGTTCTCTTTAACATTCTTCAAATCTAGAATCAGCTTTAAACAAACTGTCGGAAGTTATGTTAATGTGACGTAATAATATAGGATAAAACACTACAAGTAGGTTTATTTTTATTTGGAGAATAGATTTTATTGAATGACTTGTTTTTTTCTTAAAAAAATGTTTTATTTCTTACTATTATATTGTGCCCTAAATAATCACGATTATCGATTAACTGAATCATCTTGAAATCCCTAGCCCTAATTTGGAACGCAATCTTCTGTGAACCACATCTGTTGGTATGTAGTATTATAAAGTATTTTACTTCATGGTGGTGTCATGATGCTAACATTTTACATTTTATTGTAAGGAATTTAATTCTCGATACCAATTTTGATACCACGATGATACTCTTTTTTTAGGTCAAGGTTTGAGACAACGAACCGACAAAAGACAAATTTAGTTTTTTCTTATGTTACCATGTGGTCTTATTCTAGTTCTGATGAAGATCATTCTAAAACTGTTCAGGAAAGGTCAAATTTAGTCATGTTTGTGATTTTTTTACTTTTTATTATTGATTCTTGCTGAAATGAGTGTCTAGTTTTGAGCTTTAGTATTGATTTGGCTGCTTTTCGATACTTTTGACAATTCTACTCTACCATATGCATTGCAAACTTTTAAATGCACACTTCATTTTTTGGCCTGGTACAAACTGACATTTACAGTATTTCCACCGCAATAACGTTTATATAAATGCAATATTTCACTTCATATTTTCTCTTTTTTGCTTTACTTTGGTATTTGGCAATGTGTTTTCATTCTTTTTGCTAGCTCATCTTTCTGTAACTTCCCTTGGCAGCCGTTATTCAAGAGCATTTATTGAGCACAACACAACCTTCAGTCATAAATTACAGTTAGCCACACAATCTTTGTTCGTGGAATTCTCTTAAATACAAAGTGCGTTCTGAACATTGATTCTTTTTATATACACACTCCAAAATACCTTTGTCTTCCTTTTCTTCTTCCACCTTTTTGCCTGTGTTCTTACTTCTCACCTTTAGCCCGAGCAAGCCGAGACACCCTTTTCCTCTCACCTTCACATTCCTCTCCACCTCCTCCTTCACTTCACTCCCCAGAACTCACACCTCCACAACTTTTCTCCTGCCCATTTTCCCTCTGCCATAAATCTCCACCCAAATCCCACTTAAACTCACATGAGCAGCTGTCCTTAAAACTCCATTATCTACAATTACTTCAGCATTAGGGAGCCAGAGCACACCTGCCCCCACATAAAAGTAGCCATGCTTAAAAATATTAAACCTGCCCAAAAGGGGATGTGTGTGATTGGATGGTTTTTTGTCTTTTGTGTTGTGCTTTTTGGTGCGCCAGCCCCCGTGATGAGGCTTTTGAACCAAAATGCCAGCAGTGTGGATTAGAGGTGCTGATTAGTGGGTGGGTATGTAAATGCGGATGTCTGCTCTGTGCTGCGCCCAATCACTGGTGGGAGGTCACTTTCACCTCCTGATGAGGGAACAAGTGTGCAAAATTCGACCACCATTTTCAGTGTTGCTTAAATAGCTCTGCGGTGTTTAATAGATTTTATTTTTTAATGTTTCAAGGGAGTGCTTGGCGTGGAAGTGTGACTTTTTTCCCCGGCTTGTTCAGTCATTGGAAAGAAAGTTTGTCTGGTACTGTCTTCCTCACAAAAAAACATGTTTTTGATTAAGTGAGATTATTTGGTTAATTGATAACTGATATAGAGATAAAAATACTGTTAGAAGTAAAGATAATAGTGAGAATCAGAAGCAAGTCATTTTTTATTTTTAATAGGGCTGCAACAAGGTAATGGATTAATAACAACTAATACATAAAACACACATAAAAAACATGTTATGAGCTGAGAGAAGACGTTTTCTGACTCAGATTGAGGCACAATTGCATGAAAATTATGCAGAAAATTTTTAAATTTAATGAGTTTGATGAAAACACACTTTTGCCCCTAAATGTACTCAGGATACCAGGATATCAGGATCCTCAAACGCTTTCACTTCAGCTTCATCTGGGTCTAATTAGGTAAAAATCTCTTCATCACTTTTGCGTTCTAAGCAACCGATCGTTTATCAAAATAATAATCGCTAAGCAAAATGATCGTTAGTTGTGGCCTTAATTTTTATTCTGTACTCCTGAAAATTATCAATGTAAAGTGTTTTTCTTTTATATGGCTGTTTATCACGTTTACTTTTCAGGTCATTGTCAAACAAGATTCAAGCCCCAAAGTCACAGGTACAGGAATTTTAAAACAAATTCCGACATAATTTTTGTGATTCAGAGGCATAGAAGTATACTACAAAAATGAATCATGTTATAACAATAAATGCACAGAATGACACTCAAATGAAATGAAGTGTTTTGTTTTGTACATTTACAGTGATGCTGACAGTTCCAAAGAAACCAAAACTAGCAAAAAAGTTTAGGGTGCCAGGGAAACTTTGCGGTCTAAAATATATTGTTCTGTGCAATGTAAAAACTGAGTTCCAAAGCACTATCATTGAACCTCTGGCAATGACAGTGTTTGTTTGTTTGTAAAGAGCCATAGTCTGCACAAACATACACAATATCTCTTTGCTTCTACTAAGAGCAATTTTAGTAAGATAAATCTTTTTTTTTTTTTTTTTTTTGAGATTGTTGTCCGCATTTCAAATCATTGAAAGAAATAATATAAGTGGTTTGATGGCTAATTTTAGAGAGATTTGTTTTGCAAAATGTGGTGCTTAAAATGTTTTGCAAATCAAAGCAGAATAATAAGCAGACTTATTTTCTGTTTAGGTGAACCATAAAATTAAAACCATAATACCATGTACCTTCAAATTGTAGCTTTTGTCAAGCTAAAATGTATTCATAATATTGGGCGATATTGAGACAGCTTTCTCTAAAATCGAAATCAGGAAATACCACTCTACCTATACTATACCACAGTTGGAATTTCTGTCCACATTGATCAAGACTACATTATTCCTGTGCTGAAACAAAAGCATTTACTCAGACCTGTCGGTAAGAATAAATACGGTGTGAAAGCTTCCCTACGACCACCTGCACTGTGGATCCTGCCGCGCTCCGTGTGCCCAGACACAGGTGCAGTAATAGACATATAGAGGCGCCGCTTGTCAGGGTTGAAGCTGAGGCGTGGGGTCTGGCGGACTCAGCTGTAGGTTGCCTGATCTGCTCTGACTGACAGTGATGGCAGATAAGGTGCTTGTGGCGAAAGGGAATGGTGAGCCGAGCTGCAGGCTGAGATAAGGGCCAAGATTAGCACCCCGCCACGTCTCACAAACACACACACACCTGCGCAGGGAGAAAGAAAGAAAAGAGTCCAACCGAGAGGAGAAAAGATTGAGATGTTGACGTGGAAAGGTATTGGCTACAGCGGATACAATGGGCATTCAAGAGTAAAGACTTAGTTCATTCCGTGTGTTTGTGTGTGGGTACTGTTCGTTAGAGCGTGGCCCAGGTAGCGTGCACATATCCCGGGGAGTGCAGGCAGCCGGGTTGGGGGTCTTCACGCAGGACGAGAACTAATCAGCTCATAATCCGAGCGGCTGGTGTTTCCCGGGCAACGCTGTCTGTACATTCATGCATGAACGACAGCAACAGTCCGATTTCTTTTCTATTTGTGCCTTCTTCATTGATCCCTATCTACCTTTTAGCATTTTCTGTTTTTCTCAACCAACTTTCCCCCTTTCACTAAACACTGCATGTGTTTTGATGTCGTGTATCTTTTATGCAGAATGCCATTATCCTGTGTACTTTTTATGGATTATTCAGTAACTTCAGATTCACTTCTAATGTTGTCAACATTCATGTAATAAACCAATCGTTTCCAACCCCAATCTCATCATCTGCAAAGAAAGCAATGTCATGTATCATGTAAAGTAATTAATAAAGATAGAATAGAGATATTAGGGCTGGGCGATAAGATCAACATTTTTTAGCAGTTTTGTCATGTCAATATACGGCAATAATTGTTTAATGTCAATATAACTGACATTAAACAAAAACAGAAAGACTAGAAACCTTGTCCCAAAGGGAAACATTTTGGATTACAACCTTACAGGCAACCAACTTTCCAAGTTTGAATGAGGATGTTACTTTCTCTGTGTTTTTATAAAATGTATTTGTTTTCTCTCGATAAAAAAAGAAAAACAAAGTAAAATTTACAATTTATTTTCTCTTCTGTTATTGTTAGTGCGCACCCACTTTTTCATAGTGATAAGGTCATAGTAGACATAACTACAAGTTGTCAGTATGTGATGCTGTGATTCTGTAGGTACACTAACAATCTCTGTTGTTGTTTGTCGTGGTCGTACTATGTTGTTGTTTATTGTTGATACTTTTGGTCTTGGCCTCACGTGATGACCTCACGTGCTTTGTCACTATTTAAGGCCACCTGTGCCTTTTTTATGCATGCCCTGAATAAGACCACTTTGTGTTGGAAACGCGTCGGCAGGTCCCCATTGCAAGGACTCTTCTTTAAGTCAGAGTGCCTCGGATCTTGTTCTCTTTTATTTGTATGCATTAAACAAAAAAATGCAAGAAGAGTAACACTAAACTGTCTCACAGCGGTCTAATCTCTGCTCATGTTCTCTATTAGTGGGTGAACAATCCACATTTACTCTCTTGTTTAACTTTTTAGTAACTAAATTAATTAAACTAAACTAGTTCACACAATATTCAATAATGCGGGGTATCACATGGCATTTTAAAAGCAGGTTTTGAGCTGATTAGGATTGGCATTTTCTTTATCCCCACATCATTCCTAACCATTTCTTTATGTCCCCCTCACAAGTATGATCAGTAGAATTTCTGCGAACATTTAACTTTGTATAGCAAGGTTATGATGCTAAGCCATTGTACAGACCACAATAACGCAGATGCTTGTGCATTATTGAAGCTGCAGTAGCAGAGGTTTTGATTTCGAGGTGAGTAAAAAGACACTAAGAGCAGAGCAGTGTGCTGCAAGTTTCTAACTTTGGCCCAGGTCACCCTTGAAAAAGAGGTTTTGATCTCAATGGGTTTTACCTGGTTAAATTAAAGTGAGTTAGCTGAAGTTAGCTGGATAAGAGTGCTTTGTCAATCTGCTCAGTTTAGCCAAAGTTCAGTTTCCACTCCATAAATAAGCTCTGTCATTATATTATAAGTGCTTTCTGAGAGGAAAAGTGCGCATGCAAATTATATGGCAGTAATCAACATTCATATCACAGACCATTACACTGGTATTTCAATATACAGCACAATATGGTCTGGCCCTATCAGGTATTAACAGGGAATTAAAACCTCAAACTGTATCATTCATGTATATATATCTATATCTATATTTATCAAAATATCGAGATATCTCTCTCTCTCAACCAACCAAACTGGCATAGTGTACAGAAACATCTGTGCGGCGTATGGACTGGAAACCCGAAGGTCAAAATGGGAAACACCTCCAAAGGTGGTAGAGAATGACCGAGCGAAGATCCTGTGGGACTTTCAGATACAGACTGACAGAATAGCAAACCAACCAGACATCGTGGTGGTGGATAAACAGCAATGGAAGGCCGTTGTGGTTGACGTGGCAACACAAGAAACTATAGAAATACCAAGGGCTCAGAGAAGAGCTGGAGAAGGCTTGGAAGGTGAAGGCCAAAGTGGTGCCTGTGGTGATCGGAACACTGGGGGCAGTAACCCCCAAACTGGAGGAGTGGCTACAGCAGATCCCTGGAGGAAATAGGGACATCTCAGCTCAGAAAAGTGCAATGCTAGGAACGGTTAAGACATGCATCTACGTTTTTCAGCTTTAGATAGATGGATATGTTGATTCCACAGGTTGATATAAATATTACATATGAACTATGTGTACTTTGTGACTACTTGATGAAGGCTGTGCCCTGCCAAAGGCCCACAGTAGCTGGCCGGGGTTCCATACTTCACTGTGGTTTATATTGTGAGTAACTCTAAAATATGACTATGTATTCTAACTCCATCATTTGCTATCAATTTTCCATATCTCCCCCTGCCTGCGTTTTAATTTCCTCTTAGCTTCCATATTTCCCATACTTTATTGCCTTCTCTCTCCCTTGCGTTGCAGTAAATACTCTTTGTCTCCCCCTCCTCCCGCTCCTCCGTTCGTGCCAGGGGGTCCGGGTTTGTGTGCAGGAGCTGTGGCTGTTGGAGGCCTTCGTGATCACTCTCTAGGAGATGATTACGCGGTCAGGCCCCCACAGCCCCCTCTGCACCCCCGCACTGCTGGAGCCCAGCGTATTATGGAGATACCAGTTAATATGCATTGTATGTGAATGT
The DNA here is from genome assembly GCA_019453435.1 of Rhinogobius similis. Taxonomy (NCBI): domain Eukaryota; kingdom Metazoa; phylum Chordata; class Actinopteri; order Gobiiformes; family Gobiidae; genus Rhinogobius; species Rhinogobius similis. The sequence goes on along the minus strand of CM033621.1, from coordinate 17,121,253 downwards.
GAATACATGTAAATACTGCATGACTCCCGCTTACAGTTTCCAAGAGGGCTTTAAAATGTGACTGGATTCAATGATTACAAATGCAATATTTACACATGCTTGTTAGAAGTCTCAAAATGTACTTTAGCGCAGACTTTTGGCCCCGTTTCATAGTGCTCCACTTTTTATGTCCATACAATACCTATCACTCTTCCAACTCCTGCAGGTGATAAAAATGCTTTATTTGCTTGAAAATATGTCAGCTTGTAGTGCAATCAATGTGTTCATTATGCTTGTCACTGCGATGCATTTGCTTCAGTGATGTTGTCGTATTTTTAGATTGTTTACAGTAATCTGCTTGTTAGAACAAACTGTACATCAACCCAAGACACAGCCGGAGAGCTCCCACATCGGTTTGAACATACTGCTAAAACCTAATCCAGCATCCTGGTCTTAGTGAAATGTTGTGGAAAACATGCTTGATTTATATGCATTAACTCAACTGTTATTCAGCAAAACAGAAACAAGAAAATCACAATGCAGTTGTCTTATATTTTGTTATATACATGAAAAACAGTGACAGTGTTGTGATTTAAATCTTCAGTGTGCAGTGCAGAGCCAGCAGGGAGAGGACATATAGAACAAGGCCCTGCAGCCTTTTGACATCTCCTCAAACGTGGGCACAGACTTGGATCCTGGCGAGGGGCTATGGGACTGCAAATACCTGATCTGAATGTATTAAACCTGCTTAGCCTATAAAATATATTTATAAGACCGGGGTCATGTGGAAAGGTCAGGGTTTTGTTGTAATTTTAATGTGCTATTAATACGCGGAACATGCCATCTCTCTAGGCTTCATCAAACTAACTTGTAATTTCTTGCTGAATTTTTATTAAGAACTCCCAATGCCCTGAATTACCCTTATGTCGGATAATGCAACGCAGCGCCATAGGAAAAGTTTAAGATTTTTTTGTTTGCGTAAAGTTGTGAATCTACTGACCATTGAATAGTGACCTTGTTTTACTAGGTTCATTAAATTTCCATTTTCCATAAGCAACTCATGAAATTGAGTTTGATTCTATTTTTGACTAAACTGGAAGTTTCAACACTTTGCATGTAAATTGGAATAGTTTCCACTGTTGCTTGATCATCGGAAACAATTTACCCTGACAGTTCGCAAGTTTATATTCTTCTGTTCTCTTTCCGCAAAACAATAGCGTGTTATATAATAAGCATTTTAGAAGGTTATTTTACAGCAATTTCTCCAAATGTTTTCCGCTGAACCGAACATCAGTTGTTTGTGTATTTGCACACAGCCTCTCTGTATTCTCTTTGTCTGTCTCGGCCACATGTCTTCTCCCAGCCGTCTGTCTGCTGCTGAGGCGCGGGGCTGCTTTCTCAGGCAGTGGTGTAAATAAATAACTGAGGAGAAAAAATATGCATCTGTAGACGCCTTGTTTGCTCCGCGCCCCTCTCTCCCTCTCTCCCATTCTTTTGACCTCCCTGCCTGCTTCTTCACTTCCCCGTTCAAAACTGCTAAGTCCCACCCTGAAAGCAAACACAGATGCCAAAGTGCCCTTGGCATTTTGACTAGCTGCTAGATTCTGTACCAGAGCAAAGTGTTTGATAGCTCAAGAGTGAATGTGAAATAGTCGGTCATGGCGTTCTAAGCATCTATCTCTATACACTGCGCTCAGGTCTGACTGCAGCTCATCTTTAAAAAGCCGGCGCCCTATACCACACAGCCACTCGCTGGTTTTCATAAAATAAAAAGGTGGACATGAAAGGGATCGATAATAGCCATCTATTTGCCTCTAATTGCGACCCTTTAGAACATCTCTGTGATGATTTGAGCCAGCTATTTCTTCAAACTTAAGATCAAAGCGGAAGGACAGAAAAGAGCAAAACGCCCGCATGTCTCTGACTTGTGACCTCACGCAACCTCGTGTCCGCCATATCCCTACACCTCACGGGCAAATAAATCAAAATCCCTCTCTCGAGAAAGCTGTCTTTTCATGAGTTACGCCAGTTCCTGAATCCGCTCACAGTTAATCACCGTCGCCCCTTTTTCCCAACCTCAACCTCATTACGGCTAACTAAGTCTGCATAAACATGGCAAAAATATGATGTATAGAAGCTAGTAGTTACACCATAATTGCAAATCAGCATCCCATAAGCCTGGAGATGACAGCGAAAAGAAAACACAACCGGCAAAAAACACATGTACGTGCCAAGGAGGGGGATTTTAATAAAGACAGATGACAGTCAAAAGCCAGGGGAAAGGAGTGAGGAATATGGCGGTGTGTGTGTGCGTGTGAGCAGCGGTGATGGAGATAAATGGGGTAAGATCAGAGGAAGCCATTAGGACGTCGGAGGGGAGCACAGAGAGAAGAGGTGTGCAGAGTGGCGAGGGGGGGTGAGGGGGGGTGCTGGAGGTTCTCGCCGGGCCCCCCCAAGAGCCCAGCCCGAGACGATGTTTAATCAGGCCCGTGAACCTGCGAGACTGAGGTCACCCCGGCGCACTCATTACATCTGATGGGAGCACTGTAGCACGACAGATGAGCGCAATCTTTAGCCCGTTCATCCATCTCTCAAAACACACACATATAATCACCTTGTGCCCCCCTTGAATACCTCATCTCACACTCCTAATGTGGGAGACCTATACGCATGCAGGGGCTAGAGTGCAGCTGGAACTTCTCTTTGTGACAGTTGGGAAAGTGAGGGGGACGCGTATAGGCCTGCCTTGTCATAATTATTACTACTCTATATCGGCTTTTTTGTTTCAATGTTTATCGTGTGTGCATTTTCTTTGCACACATGTTGTTTGTTGTGTTATTTTTATAATAGGATGAGATTTGAGCTGATCATACTTTCTCTGCAACTTTTTTTGTGGACAATAAAATATGACAGACAAAACAGTCACATGACAACAAGACAGAAAAATGGACAAAATAAACATTAAGCAAATTATAATAACTAGTTTATTGTTTTCATTCTATTTATTTGTTGTAGCTTTCTCTGTTTAACAATGTAGTACATTTAGAAAAAGGTGCACATGGATTCTCTTGCTTTATGGTTATTGTATCAGTGTAGAGGTGGGCCATATATCAAATTATATCAATAATATTGTCCATGTTGTTTTGTAGATATGCAACATTTGAATATTGCGTATTGTTTATAGTAAACAATAGTCAATAGAAAATAACTGATTCAAATAGAAATTTAAAAAGTTACATGGTAAACTGTCAGAGTATAATGTGATATTTCAGCACTTTTGTGGTTATTTTTACAGAAATTTCCCAATTGTTTGATAATTACCCCTCAACTAACACAGACATGTTTTAACACATTTGATTGGCATATCATCTGAATATTGAAGATTTTTGTCGATATATTCCACCCCAGTATAAATACTTTCAATATTATCGGTTATTGTGATATTTTCTGTTTCACACTTCAGGCCCAAACACAGCTGAAATATTTTAGTTAGGTGTCAAATTCCATATATTTTACTTTCCACTGTATTGTTCAGTGCCTGTCACTTTCTATTTTTTATGTCTTTTGGCTCTATAACAAATAGTTGCATTACATACTGGGTATACTGGAAAAAGACAAATCCTGCTCAGACTAACTTGATTCTTGGTCATATTGCAGTGACTCTGCTGCTTTGTTAGATTAATCTGTGCTGCTAAATGTTTGACTACATTCCATCTCAAAAGGTTAAGTGGAAATAGCTCTGCAAACTAAGGAAGTCCCTGTTCCTTTGTTAGCTTTGGCACTGTTTGCTTTTTATTGTGTAAAGAGTTTTTTAGTATTAGCTTTTTTGTATTATGGATTCTATTGTAATTGGATGGATCGCAACTAACCGATTATAGAAATGGTTGTCAACTAATTAAATAATCTAATAATTTTTAACTTGTCTATACACTGACTCCAAAATATTCTATATGCTGAAAGAAGTTTTATTACTCGTGACAGAAAGAGGAATCATGCAAAATGGACAGAGGAAACATGTAAATTGTGTTTTTGATTAAAATACTTGTTCATCTTTAAATATTCTCCACCAGGACATCATCCAAAGGCTTCACTTCAGCTTTATTTGAGTAAAACTGAGTAAAAATCTCATATTCACGAGCCTTTAGCAACTAATTGATCAATTGGAAGAATAATTGCTAATTGAGTACCAAAATAATTGTTAGTTGCAGCCCTAGATTTGACTCAAATATTGCCTTTGATGGTGATATTATGATGAGGTATATCCTTGACTCTTCTAAATTCACATAAGTCGATAAGCTTGAAAATATTCCAAAACAACGTAAGATACTGGGCTAACACATTGATGTTGCTTATGTTCTTTTACCTATTCTCTACACCAATCCATGGAGATATTAAATAAAGTATTTTGAAATGATGGCAAAACAATTATCTTTAACTTAATTGTGCAAAAATAATCTTTGCATGGCTATCTTCATCATAAATGCATACTTGCGGACAGCCAGTGGAATAAGGCTTTTACGATTATGTGTGGAGCCTGTAAAAAGCTGTTGATAATAAAGCTAATGCCATTATAAAAATGTTAATGTTTGTCCGAGTTTGAATGCTTATGGAGGTGTAATTGAACAGAAAGAGTCCCAAAGGAGCTACAGCAAACTGCATAGTTTTGAACTCGAATATCAATCTTCCATCCGCGCACAACTAAAGCTAAAGCGGTAAGTTTTACAGACGAGTTTTGCGCTCAGAATCTGTCAATAAAAACGGAGGTTATTGCGTTTAGCTTCACTCTAGGTTAATGTATTCGGTCCGTACACAATTATTCCAGTTAGATAATCAGGCGGGTGTTGATAAGACGTAAGATAGGGATGTTTGCAGTGCCCATCATATAGTAAGAAGCAGGGAATTATTACCATGCAAATGACAGCCCCCCAGTGCATGCCCGGGAGTTAATTACATGCCAACCTATCACAGGAGCTACATGGCAAAATAGATCTGGCATTGGCAGATTAGGATGCAGTCGGGAGGATGAACCGTGATAAAGGGAGACAGGGAGCGGGGATGTGCATCGGCCAAACACATTTTAGTTTGCCTGGTCACACACGGGAGAATAAACAGAACATTGGTTAGCCCGCAGTTGTTGTTGAGGATATTACAAAGACAGACAATAAGTTCATTGTTTGTGTGCTATATCGCCCCTGTTGCTTCTCCTGGACTCAAGCGCCAGGCCAGTTGGCGAAATTCAACTTCAGTTTTTTTTTGTTTTTTTTTTATATCAACACACTTCTATGGCCCAAAGTTGGTTATTGAAACGGGCAAGGACGAGAAGTGTCAATATAATGAGACAATATTCGCACCAACCTGGGCTCTCGGTACACAGTGCTATGAAAACAAGGTTTCAGAGACATCCTGGGGAAACAGACTTTTCTTCAGCGCTAAAGGAAAGTCGCTGTGAAAGAAAAGAATGAAGAAAGAATACTTTATACATCTCTTACGGGAAGAGAATGTCCTATAAATCGTGAACGTGACAGTCGTGTAAATATTTATGTGCACAAGCCAAGCGCAGACAAACAGCAGAGGACATTGTAACTGGAAAAGTAGCCTGTGCCTTATACACCTAACTCAATATTCATCTTCCTCTGTTGAGCGTCTCTCTCTCTGTCACACGCACGCACACACACACACACACACACACACATGTATATTCATAACTGACCTCTGCTTGTCTCAACCCTGGGAGCGATGAGAGCCGGAGGCCACTGTGACAGGGCCGATTCCGGGCACACAACACAAAAAAAACAATCTTATGTGTCACTAAAAACTGAGAGGTAATAAATGCAGATGCTAGCAGGTGCTGTCTGGAGCGGTCATTTGTGTCCTTGTTGTCTCAGAGTGATGTGCTCGGCTTAGTGGAGGAGGGAGGGCAGAGGGAAAAGGAGGCAGGAACATGGAGAGGACTTGACCTGCGCGACTGCCGGGGAGGCTCAAGGTGAATTTGCCTCCGGTGCTGTGGTGGAGTGGTATCTCCAGCTATAGAGAGGATGGCAGCGGTCGTCAAAAAAAGAGGTTTTGTAATTGTTTTGTCATTGTGGGAGTCAGGAAACAGTCTAGGACTTTTGAGTCGTTTGAATGGGCACACTTGTGGTTCTGCTTTCTTTTGGTGCTGGTTTGGAATCGACATAATTTGTGGTTGGACTGGTTATTGATATGCTATTTAATGTATTATTTAATCAGAAGATGCCTTAAAAGTGTGTAAACAAAACATTCTAAATTCCAGAATGAAGTGGAACATGCTTCAAATCACATTATGTGACAGAGGAACTGGGATTCACCACAGAATATCACAAAAAATGAAAAACAAGGTGGTTTTGTCTCATGAAAACCATTCGGATACAGATGTGAGTGGAATCAGAGACTGGTTTAAAGACATTTACTATTATATTTTACATTTCTGCTCATTTAATAGGAGATTATGGCAGACACTTGGTATTTTTGAACACTTGTTAATAAATGTTGACCCCGTAGTTTTTCACACATTATACTCCAATACAATTTTCTGGCTAGAACATTTTTTCCCTATCTTTTTTTCATTAAAATGCAGATTAACCGACATTTCTGTAGTAAAATGTCTAAATTGTTGCCTAGATTTTGTTATCAAGACTTAACACCATTATCATTTATAGCTTATGCCACTTAAGCAGTGAAAACATTCAATAGCATGCTTCACATTTGGCTCTAGTCGACTTTATTTTTAACATTCTAATGACGTAGCATTTTAAAAGGTCTATACAAACCTTGTCTTGCCGTGTAAAACTATGCAAATGTAGTAGATTTAAGATGATCTCTAAAGCATGGATAATGAGAGGAAAATAGCTGCTAGCTCTTTCAGTAAAAGGCTTTTCAAATGAACTTAACTGTATTATATACCATATTACACCTTTCTCAAACTCCTTGCTCGCCTTAAATTTGACATAAAAAAAAATTGTCAGCCAAGTTTCATTCTAAAACCTATGAGCATGACCAGGTGTGTGTTTTCAATAACTTTCAAACTGGGACTAGAAGTGAAAGTGTGGTGGAAGAAGTACTATATTTTGTTAAGAACAATTACAGATACAGGATTACAGGACTAAAGTAAAAGTAGCACATCAAAAATATAGTAAAATAATTGAAGTACCAGTAGTAAAATTATTTAACACCGTATCTGAGAACAGTTCAGTGTGGGAATTTGTGTTGATCTTTGGATAACAAAGGTCAGGTCAAATCAATTTCTTAATTTTTCTTGTGAATTTTATGCGTATATTATACTTTGCTCAAAGTTGGTATTTGAACTCAAAACTGAATGAAAATTACTTTCTACATTTCAATCCTGTTCAAATATGTACACCAACAGAAAGTACGACTACTTGCTCTCAAATGCAGTGAAGTAAAAAGTATACACTGAAAAAAATTACTATTGTAAATTACAGATACCTAAAATTGTTACTCCATACAGTACTTTTACTTTTGTACTTTGTTACTTTCCACCCCTGTGAAGTTTAAGATTAGATAACATAACACTTACAACAACAAAACAATCTTTTAAATATAAATAAAGATATATGCTGCTTGAAATATTATAATCAGGATAAATACATCTGTAAAAAACAAAAACAACAAACAGCCCTTTAACTCTGCAAATAGTTCCATCCATGAAAGAGGCAGAGGGGACCGCAGTGACCTCTGGGGGGGCCGGAGAGCTGCATGGTGGGGGTCTAACAAGGATGTATGGCTGTTTCGGCTGTATACATCTGCGGCCACTTTTCCGCCATCACTCATTCGCTCACTCCCTCGCCCCCCCTCTCGCACGCCCACTCACTCCAACAACAACCTTTCTTGTGCCATTACGTCCACTATTACGGCATTCTTCTCCAAAGCTGACAAATCGGAGGCGTGCTGAGAATCCATAGGCGCGGTGGCCCTGGTCTCATCTTAGGCTCAGTAATGGAGGTAAAGCCTTTATCGGCCCCTCTAAGCTGCCCACTTTCTATCTGCGCCTGTACCTCGGGGTTAGACACACTTCGGCTTTAGCTATCAAAGCACGAGGAAAGGCCGTATTATCAGCTCATGTCTCTGCGCCCACAATTATGGAGGTAAATTTAATATAGAGTGGAGAGAAGTTTGAGGTGAGCAAACTATAGGGCAGGAAAATGTAGGTAAGATCATGCCTCAAAACGGACTGAAATAGGCTAACGTGAGCAGTCTAAAAATGAAAAATACAGACAAAACTGTGCAAGAAAAGTAATAGTGTTTATTGTAAATTCAAAATCTATACTACAGTGTGTATTTATCCTGCAATTACACATAAAAAAGCTCAGAATGTTTAGTTTTATGTAATGGGGCTTTACTTAATATGTACTGTAAGATAATACATTATTTTCAACGCTTTTTATTATTTAATTTTCACCATGCAGCTTTTGTCATTTGCTTGTGTAAATATGTAAAATCAACTTTAAAGAATTTTTCATCATGTTATGCCAGTTTCCCTCACTATAAGCTTACCCAGAGTTGGGGATGTCAAGATTATTCGGTTAATCAATAATTCATTATTAATTATGATTCAGGTCACAATTTAATCATAAGAACCAAATAATAAGAATCTTTACAATTTAAGTAGCAAAGTTAAGTTAGTGTTTAGTTAAGAAAAATAGACCTTAATGTAAAGTACATTTTAATTTGGCTGCTTTCGTCCTGTTAACTTTTAACTGTTTACTATCATTTTGTCATTTAGAAAGTTTGATTTCGTAAAGCTAACACCGTGTTAGAAAGAAAATTAAAGATTACATGGCTATTTGGTCATGGTCTTTGTAATTGTGAATAATCGTTAAATCATGATGTTTTTTTCACAACTATCGCAACGTTACAATTTTATGTTATGAAACCCTTACTCAGAGTTGTATTTGAACTGCCTGCGTTGTCCTGCATTTAAAGGTTGAGAGCTCAGAAAATGTGTGTTTACACCTACCCCCCATCTCCTCCCTCTGTTCTGTACTTCCTAGTGGCATCCACAGTAAAACAGCTGATTAACTCCCTGCAAAACAACCAGTATTTAGTATGTGGCTTTTGAATCACACAGACCAAAACTGTAAATCCTTGTGGCACGATTATTAAGGGCAAAATTTAAGTTCTCATTTGACTTCACTGACTGTATTATGTTTGATGGGGAAATTATACTTTACACTCGTGCTTTTTCCCAAGTACATTTCACCATGACACCTTTCTATTAATAACTTTTAACACTTTACAACAATGTTCTTTGCACACTTCAAGTAATTATTTCGGAGACAGATGAGATCGTAGGATTTAAAATGCAGATTTCAGCCCCCACACTTATATGAGTTAACTCTGCCTTTGTTTTCTCAGCAAATGTTGTATTGATTGTTAATTTTTACCATAAAATCCTCAATTTATTCCCTGATAATTCCTTTTCCAGTATAATCTGTTTATTACACCTTCATATCTCCATAACCTCACTGATTTGAACTATTACCATGCAAATGGAAATGACACAGACTGCAACAGTGATGGCAAATTGGAAAACATGTTTACTTGACCCAGCTTCACAGGCTATCATTACCATATCCAACAAAATTCTGAATGCTAAAAATGAAGCATTTTTCTGCTGCTTTGGTGGATACAGTTTGTTCTGTCCTAGAATAACACACACCGCAATAAATATATACAATGTCGGGCTGTAGAGAAATATTGATTCTCTAAATAAATGGAAAATATTCATGGGTGTTAAAGTGTCAATATAAAAATAAAACTGAACAAACCGACTTGATTTAATTATTTTTGACAAAATAAATAAGCAAAGCAAAGTACAGTAAGTTCATAACACACAGCTCAGTCGGTTTCATTTTTTTGTAAGTCAATGTAAGAAAATATAGTGTCCTGTTATTGAAAGGGAAATATAGTCTATACAAGTGAAACACACCAGTGACAGTTTCACAGACAAATACCGCATCGCTTTGAAGTCCACAGGAGAATGAGCTTGCGCAAAGGACTTCTTTTTTTTCCCACCATCACAAACGTCACTCAAAACGGAGCAGATTACATAAAAGGTCTCTGCAGTTGTTTACCTCTTTTAGTGATAGGCAGGAATATCATCAAATTAAATTTCACAGTCTGCGCCGGAATCTCGACTAATCCAAACATTGAGCTGTGGAGTGCGTTTTAATTAAAGCTCGGGGATGGCAGCGCGGGATAAGTCTGATTCAGGTGAAAGGTAGGACTCACATGAAAAGCCGTCTACATCCTTGTTCAGTGGTGCCCTTGAAATCAGCACTCAGCATGACGGCAGGCTGATTTGCATCTACTGTACGCGGCGCGCGAGCTGTGTTAGAGAAACCACAGCAGAGTAACTTCTCCTGCCTTCATTACCAATAATAATGCAAGTTAGCATATTTTATCAGGGAAAATAATGCAATGTGATTAGATGGAAATTACGACAACGTTGTTTGTTTAAAAGGCATTAAGGCGAATTATTCAGCGCAATTACAATGCTACCTGTTTAGGCAAGTCAATCTGGATACATGTTAATTTAATACAATTATCAGACCTAAACCAAACCATCGGAACTATTTAGATAAACAACTCACAATATGCATCATAATTAATTTACCTTCTTCTGAATGTTCCCATTTGGATTTGGAGGCAATTCGAGCCACTGAGAGCCTTATGTGAATATTTAGAATAATAAACACTGACAGACATTCATTGACTCTGTGGCTGGCCGAGATGGAGATAAAATGAAATCGTGATATGATTCCTGTGCTGTGACAGTGTACTAATTGGGTGTAATCGTCGTGATTTAGTTAGTCTCTGTTTAATGAAGCTCTATGCTAGAACACAAATACTTTTTCTCACTCGCTCCTTGTATTGGTCAGCCTCTGTAATGAATGACAGGTGGATTGAACCAGTCACAGTGAAGTGTGAACTCTCAGAAGAACCAAAGAGTGCAGTATTTAACTATTATGATGGAGGCATTCTTCTCTACCTGGAGAGGTCAAGTTACAAGTCTGATCTGTAGAAAGGCGAGCCCATTCACAGTATATCAAGGTACTTTTCATGACAATAAACACACCTTGAATGAATGCAATATAGATAAGTTTAAAGTCATATTGTTTAAGAGTCCAGGCAAAGCAATAACATCTCCATGGAGTCACGCAAGGGCCGAAATTATGATGTAGACCAGGGCCCGTGAAGTCTAAATTTGGTCCTCCAGGTGGTCTAATTTGGCCCATAAAAATATGATAAGATTTGTAAGGAGCTTTTATTTTGATTGAATTTTGTGCTGAAAAAAACTGTCAGTAGTTGCAAAATAAACCAAATGAATCCGTTCCCCAAAAAGCGAAATAATCAAAGACGATTTAATCATAAATCTCTTTGCAGATACACTCTTTAAATGAGTTTGCCCCTCGGCACACTAATATTCATTTTGGCCTTCCCTGGGGAAAAAAAAAGAAAAAAAGTTTGGGCACCTGGGATCTAGACTGGAAAAAAAGTGATGTAAACCTTTTGGCACATCACCCACACATACTCTCTCACCAACACAATAAGAACCATTTAGTGTCAGCACTCGTCTAACACAAGTGTGCATCTGTTTGGATAGGAATAAACCTATTTAACCGTTACAAAAGAAATGATGGACAACTTTTGCCGTTGTGAACCCTCAGGCTCTCTTCTCTTTGGTTTTAATCAACTAATTAATCAAGTTCTAAGTAGATTTAATCATTGCGGTAAGACAGATAAGGTACAAGATAGCACTCTCCAACAATGTTTTGTGGAGATCCAACACAGTGTTCATCCTGTTTACAGTTTGTACAATGCAGGTGTGCTTGCAGTATAGAGAGTTTGATTGAGTCCATATTTATGTAGGTGTTTTAGCAGCTTTGCTCCGTGACACGAAATGAATGAAAGTAAGAATTTCGTTGTGACCCGCAGACGTACCCCGGTGCACTCCATCACCTTGATCCAGGCGATGTTCTTGCCTTGGGTGTGACAAGTCAGCATCTTTCCTCCTGCCTCCGATGCTTTCTCTCTCGTGTGGGCCTCATATTCACCTTTTTCAGCACATCCTTTAATGCTCCACTGTTCCCTGTCTCCGAGGCTCACCTTGTCTCCCCTCATCTCTTCACTCCACCAATGAAACCTCTTTCTTTGATCCAAATAGTGCTGTAAGAGGAATGATAATACATTTTTTGTCTTGGGGCAAATGCGCCAAAGGAAAAGGGTAGGCCAACCTGTCGAATATAACATTTTAGCTCCTCACTACTGTGCACTTTAAATCAGTGCTTCTCAAACTGCAGCACAGGGAACCATCAGTGGGATGTGTTGTTCTTAGGGCAGTTCTCAGTCCTGGATGGGCTACAAATTCTTTCTGGTTTTGTTTTGGTCATATTAGTCTATTGGTTTTGTTGGTTATACTCATTTGCTTCTAGTTGATCTTAGCATCATCCTACATTCTATTTTTTTGATGTGTTTTTGTTGGTGTAGCACTGGTTCAGCATAGGCTTGGTTTTAGATAAGTTAACTTCTGATTTAGTCCCAGGTTCGTTCCTGTAATGTTTATGGGCTGGGTGTTCCTTCGAGCTGTGTGTCCTCATCGGCATGCTCCCTCTTGGATATAACTGTAAAATTAGCCTATACATATTAAATGATTCATTTTTAAATGGTACATATTTCGGCAGTCAATGCAAGTCGAGTTGTAATCCCTCATACGTTAAACCACACTTTAAATCCTTTCAATAAAGGAGCATATTTCGACAAGCAAGTGTCTATGTTGAGTTATGCTCTCTCATACATTTTATTGCTTTATTCATGTATAAAGGGAGCAGTTTTTTCTCCTTGTAATACTAGAGTATGCTATCTGATTATTTAGAAAGCATATTCTGCAGGACATTCAATATTTACCTAGATGTTTAAATAAATTAGTGGTCAAATTACAACGTGACTTGTTTTGTGAAAGACACATCACTTACCTTTTCAACTTTTAACAAATCTGGGGGGGAGGGAGAATAATAGTGAAGGGACGCACATCTTGTCAGGAAGCTCATCTTGACACCACATAATTTTTGCCCTGGTTTGTTTTTGATTTATCCCGGTATCCTCAGACACCAGTACTGATTTAGTCAAGTGCACGTTTTGTATGTAATTATCATTGCTTCTCCAAAAGAACATTAAATATGCTACTTTGAAATATGTATATTCAGCCAAGGTTGTTCTTGTCTGAAAAGTTTATGAAGCTTCTCGTTTTCTCTTTTATAACTTCACATGAACCTTGCTTGGTGAGGGACATCGGGGCGGCTCTCATGAGGTCTTTCACAACTGAATCAAACAATATCAGCATGCAAGTGGAAGACCCTGAATGATACAATTTGTCATCGCTCTCTCCGTGCACCCGTCTTCCCAAGCCCCTAAGCCTCTTGCTTCCCTGATGGGAGACAGTGCCTTGCTGCTGCTGGTGGTGGTGATAAAGCATTTCCAGTCTGTTCTGCCCAGCACCATAACCTCCTGCCTGGGCTTCTTCCTGCTCCACACTTCCAAGCCCCCGCTGGTTAAACCTATCGATCCCCACAGTCACGCAGCTCCGCCCGAGACAAAGCCGGCGCTCTTCTCCTGCTCGCTATGAAAATCACAAAACAATGCATGGTTCTGTGTTTGTTCTAGTGTGTCAGCAGTATGAAGATTGTCTCTTTTGTTCTTTAGCTGTAATGTGCATGACTCATAGGTCTGATGTACAGGGCTGTGTAGAAGTTTTAGCAAGCTGAGAGAAATGATGTTGATGAAGATTGTGTTAAAGGACACTTATTCTGCTACAGTGACTTTTTTTTTTCTTTTTTTTTTAGCTTTTAACCATGTTCTAATAATGTTCCCTCATCAAACATACCTGAAGTAGCATTCAGTTGCATTCACTCTGTTTTGAGGGATGCTCATTAGAAAATCCTCCCCCCTCCGAGTGTCATGCGTACTCTGTCTATTCGGGGCGTATTTTCAGATCATCTACGTCACTGCTGTTTTAAGTCCTTAAATCATTGCTAAACTCGTTCTGAGCATTTCTGCCGTCTGAACACGATAACTGCTGCTAACCCGAATCATAGGTTTGCGCTGAAAAGAAGTTAACTAGATTGTATATTGTGCACTCAGTAAGTGTAATTTTAATGACTGATGACAGGTCATAGAATGAATATTTTTTTTTTTTTTTTGGCAAATTTAAGGCACTCAAGAGTATGTTTATTTTTCCTTTAAGAATTACTGAACAATTTTAAATTCAGATTCATTTAGTTGAGTCAATTTAGCTCTTTAAGTAAAAGATACATGACAATCAAATAAAAGTATCTCTTTAGTAAAAGTATGAAGTACAGGTTTACATTTTTACTTTTAGAGTAAAAAGTATTTCACGCAGATTTTTGAAAACCTTTTATAAAGAGAAATGTGGTGATCTTGATAAAGAATGTTTTAGTCTATCAATTTCTCAACCTTTAAACAGAATGTAACCATAAATGTGCTGTTACTTTACACCACTGGATTAATTCTTTTACATATTTTTGAGAATTTTGGTGCATCGTACTTCAAAGTCCGACAGTACATTTGTGCATAATGTCTACAATTAGTGTGTGTCAGGCAGTAAAACCCAAGGAAACTCAGATGCCCTCAAAGTCTGACGGCAATTAAAAGGCAGAAAAAATGACAATGTTAAAATGGCACTTAAGCGCGGCTGACTGGTCCCATTTCTGTTTGAGTGGCTACTGACGACTCCCAATTCTCTCAACCAATTATCTGAGCACATATCTAAGCACAGCAGGGCCCCTCCCCTGACCAATCACAGATCTAAGTGCCTCAGGTTACGCACTATGGCAAATGACTTCCCATGCACATTCAAAGATCGTTCCAAAGTTCAGTTTTACAAAATGGAAATTCGGGCTCGAAGAATGTACTATTTCCAAGAACATCATATTACCTCTGAACAATGTGGAATAAAAATGTTATTTTAAACCATAATGACAAAAATGATGAGGAGAAAATGTAGTGCTTGCAGCTAAATGAATAAAAGTCTTGCACAAAAACAGAATGAATGGAATAAACAAGTACTACCACACAAAACATTTGCTTCTTTGTGTTGGTGGTTGAAATCTTTCCCTAAATTGAACTGAACAGTTATAATTCATTGTACCCTTACTGTATGTATTTTATGCTTCTGTTTATATGCATGCCAAACCAATGGTCATGCAAATCCCAAAGCGGTCCCGAGTTATTACCACATTATGTCATGAGCATCCATTTTATTGGCAGCCTGGAATTAAAACTTTATCCACTAGCAAGGCTTCTGTGAGTGGCAATAATTGAGGGAATATTGCCTGTCTCGAGGAGTGAGCTGCGCTTTACGTGAGGGCCCAGAAAGTCATTTCATTTTTCTGCCCATTACTTTTTCTTCTCCTTTTTTTTTTTTTGAATCCAAGTGGTGTTGAGCTAGTGCTTTGAGACTACAGGGGATGGAGACAGAACATGTGTGTCACCCAAAAGCACCGTGAGGGATGAGTAGGACTGATGTGACTGGGGGAATTACCTGGGAGAAAGATGAGGAAAATGCGGCTGAGGGGACGCGGATGGGAGGGAGCAGCATCAGAAGAAGATAGGGTCACAGTGATATATATGTCACAAGTGTGCTATTGTGAACCAAACCACTTCTATTCTAACCCATCCACCGGTGTGCTCCACCCCACTCTATCCACACTCCATCCCTATCACCTCTTCCACACTTCCCCTCTCCTTCCCTGGCTGTTTACTGTGACATTAATTTGACAGGCCCAGGGTTGACAGACTTGAAGACAGCAGGATAAGCGATTGTCAGTGCTGGCATTGTCGGGCAGCTGCTGACTGGCCGAGGATGCAGGAGACGATGCAGAAGCTGCGGCCAGCCTGGGAATTGATGGGGAAGGCGAGGAAGAGCTGTCGCTGTGGCCTGATGCGATGAAGTGGGATAGACGGCCCTTGAGATGCCCAGAGGGGGTGGAGGGATGCTGCGAGCAAGGGAGAGTGGCAGTGCAGCCTGAACCAAGCCAAAGATGTCCGAGCCATCGCCCAGAAGCTCGGCTCTGTCCCTGGGAGGGAAAAACAGCCCGCGGATGTGTATGACACTGTGCCACCTCTTTGATTACCACCGAGCAATCTCGCACAGACATCAGCAAGACACCTTTCATACTTCGGCCTTCACACAAATACTTTTCCCATCAGTCATCAAACTGCAGGCATGTAGAGAGCCAGACATTTTCTTTCAAACACTGTAGTTTGACCACATACTTGAACCGTGATGGATTGAGTAGATACTATCAGGCTATCCGTAAAAACTGACAAGTTCACCATGAAAATACAGAATGAAAGAGTAAATTGTTTCAGCCGCAGTGTTTGCTTGTATCAGCAAAGCCCTGTTAGTCACCCTAGTTTTTCTGAAGAACAAATAAATCAATTAAAACTCAGGAAAGACAGGTGTAGCTGCAGATAAAGAAAGTTAGTGCTTTCATAGAAGTGAAAAGCTTGAAGCAGGAGAGCACGCCAGCTGGACGCTGAGCTCTGAGCCCCCGAAGGGCCCGCATACACTTATGTAACCTATTGAGTGGTAGGCTGGCGTGCACGTACACACACACAATGCCAGGAGCGTAAAGCGTCCAAATGAAGTCACACACATTTGTGCATAGCCCGAGCAAGAACACATAACACTACAGATGCCAACCTGGCTGGACTTCACGAGTGGACAAACATCCCAAACACACACACACAGGCCAACACAACACACTCTTGGCAACCATAGTTACCCAGAGGAAATCAGCATTACTTAGGGTTTAAACAAAGGCGGGGTAAAGCAGCACGCACACTTTCCCAACTATCCGGGCCTAGTTTATTTTCAACAACATATCAAGAGGAACCGTAACTCTATGGCTATAGTGGCATATGTGGAGAGTAGATCATATTTGTATCATAGTTGTAAATCAGTAGGTTTTTGACATTTTAAAATGTTCAAATTCATAGCAATTAACAGAGAATCTTCACCTCTTTGTTTCCAAGTGAAAACACTTTGCTATACACACTGAAAGGATTTGAAGAAATTTGACAAAGGCCAAACTGTGCAGGCTTGTTTGATGTCATCCGAGCTAAGTGTTTAGGATGGAAAATGCAAAATTAACTTTTTTGAGCTTTTAGCCATGTTCTAACATTGTTCGGTCATCAAAAACATACCTGGAGTAGCATTTAACGTGATTCATGCATGAATTACGTTAAATGCTACTCCAGGAAGTTAATGTGGATTCTGACAAAAACGCATCAGCAGAACATAATTTTTTATTGTATTACTGTATTTAGTCAGATAAGCCCCATGGAGATTCAGAATCCCTTTTACAGGGAAGTTGTGACTTTAAGGCCATTGTGTTATATGTTTTAGATGACGTGAAAACCAATCTGGTCTGGGAGTAAAACCCAATGCAATTCTTGTTGTGGTGAGGCACCAGTGCTAACCACTTTCCACTCTTCAAATGATGAGGTCATGACAAACAGACAAAACCTGACCGGTGTGTATCATTCATCAATCTCATTGTTGTGCCAAACTTGTTGTCTTGTTACTTTTAACTATAAGATTTAATAGTAATCTTAAACCGGAGGGTCCGTGATACTCACCTGGAGCGTATGCTTCCACTCCATAAGCAAGTGGAAAAAGTAGCGAACCCAATGTTACATGGTTTTTTATATGCCATCAGCAATAACCTAGTCTTGCCGTACCTGTGGACACATCAGAGGGGTTTATGGGATCTTTATTCCTGATTGCACCCTTGTGAGCTGACAACGGCATAAATCTCAGTGGTGCTTTAAGCAGCAGCATATGCAGCTATGAAATGCTCAGGGAGGTTGTTACAGTGAAAAGTGGAGAGGAAAAATCTCCCTTACATCAGTTCGGCCTACATGCTTCTCCAGAGAATCTCTCCTTGATTCTGCACTGCATAAAATGTCTATATAAAATAGCGCAGCAATAGATTGTAATATATTTGCAGTAGTTTTTTCTCTGTATTTAAATAAAAGTTCAAACAATGCCCAGAGCTGTATTATATAATTAAACAATTTACCTGTACAACATTGTAGAAAGCAGCAGAACCAATCATGGAGATGCAATGCTCCAGCAATAATGAAGCATGCAAAGGCCCGGAAGATGGTAAAATTATTATTTTAAACGTGTGCACAGTGTTATAAAAAAGAAAAATACTTGTTGGAATAAATATAAAAAGTTCTTATTTATTATTATTATTAGCCTGTGCTTTTATTGGCCTGCTATATTTTAAATGCTTAAATGTCACAAAACATTAAAAAGAGAAATAGAAGGTGAATGTGTCTTAAATGAAACATATTTTTGTAGTGTGCTGACTGGGGGCTGATCAACATTGTCATCTCTTTGGCTCATCCCTGCCTGCACCTGCTGCACTCAGACTGAACAGAGCTGAAACCTATTCCCATCCTGTCTCTTAATCAACGCCGCAGCGTCCTGTAAGGCTAACTCATGTTGGCAGAAGTGCCAGAGCCCCATGTTAGCAGCCTCCCCAGTGTTCAATTGAGCATGATTCCTCAGGCTTCTTCCCTTTTATCATTTTCCACCTTTGTTAACAGCAAGCATTTTCAGAAAATAAGTCTGTCTGAAACCACAGATGGTAAAAGGGAGGATTTAGGAAAAGGGATACTTTTTCATGTGTGATAGTGTGCTACACACAATTTCATCTGGTGCTCATCAGCTGTTATAGAGCCCAGTCTATAATCTACATTTCAAGGGTTTAAACTTATAATAAGTTATAATATAGCCACTTTGAACATATTGTTATAAACAATATCCTAGCAACCACATGCTTAAATCTTTTGTTACAGAAATCCATTACAGTGTAATTTTTATGGATTATGAGCACCCGGTGCTTTCACATTTTAATCCTTTTACATTTAGACATCTTAAAATGAAAGACATATTTTGTTGCCTATAAATAAAGATAATAAGATAATAATAAGATCCCGTTACAGAGGCGTTGTGGTAAAGTGATCGATAGCATGAACACTGAACGCGCATCTACTTTTATATCCATCTGTGTGCTTTAGTACAAACACATTTTGGTTCTTCAGTTAACCAAAAAAACAACTTTAGTTCACAACAACAGTTGTAACAGTCAAGTCAAACAGAATGGCAACACTACAGGCATTTACTATTCCATAAAATTTGGTTGCCCTCTATCTATTACCAGTCTCTCCTGGCAGTAGTGTTTCTTTAAGCTGGACTCCTCTGTAATGGAGCCTTAACGAGGACTGAGCCTCCCTGCGTGGCCCAGCATCTGTGCTTGGCTTGCTGGGTAGATTACGTGGTGCTCCAGCCAAAGTGCCCCCATCGCTACTCCCTCACAGCCTGTTACTGCGTTCCCTAATCCTGCCTGCAGAGACGTTGCTCTCGCTCCTCTCTCTGGCCATATGTTCACCCAAAGATCAAGTAGAACGAGAAGGTTAGCCACCCCTTCTGCCTTCTTTCAGAATACTGTGACCAACTCAGAAAGTGTGAAAAATATTAGGATTAAAAACACAGAATACACATTTAGTAAGAGAGGAATTTCACTGTCACCATTCTTTTCTTGTGAACAGTCAACATTAAACTCTTACACCTGAGAAGATGATGCTAACATATTCTACATTTTATATTCAGAATACCTGCACATGTTTATTTAACCTCGCAGATCCCACTATGCTTCTTCATATGTCTTTTGCGCTGTAGCACTATACTTACAGGAAGTATAAAATTCTTTTAAAGGCGTAAAACCCATTTTTACCAAATGTAGTTCATCGACTAAACTTAGTTATTTCTCACTTTCTTATAACAATCTGACCATCATAGTACTTCACCGCAATGAGAATACAAGCGCGTTTCACTACTTTCAGAGGCTATAGGGGCGTTTGGGCGTCATGTTACTGCTAACAGCAGTAACATGTTAACAGCACACCGGCGTTACTTCCTGGTTCGCAGCTTCTAAAATGCTTTATAATTACTAAGTTCGAATAGCTACAGCTTTTGCAATAAATCTGGGACAAAACAAATTCTACTCAACTACATTTATTCTTTTTCTTAGGTGGTCAAAGTCATCAAAATATATGTAAGATTAGTCATTACTTTGATTTAATTTAAATAAAATACTTGAGCTTGTTACTATCCAGATCAAAACAAGTAGGACATTAACTTACAAATGCTTAAACGACTGTTCGACACAAGCAGAAGTGAGACAGGTGGTCAGTCCTTCCACTTCCCTGTCTGGGTGCAAGGGAGTAGAAGGCAAAGCAGCAGCAGTAATTCATGGCAGCAGATGGAGACGTCAACTCTTATTGTTCTCCAGTGCGAAGTCTGAACAGGACTGGTGAGCCTCGGTCGCTAATCACATGGTCCCAGTTGATCGGCTGATTACTGGGGATATGGAGATGTCTGACATTATGGATTTGACATGCTGAGAGACCAGGCTGGGCTCAGGGTTTTTAGGGCACCCACAGGGAAGCATGCAGGGCTGCTTCAAGGCTCCCCCATAACCTCCACGTGGAAGCGGATGGTATGGAGACCAGCGGGAAAGGCTGGCTGCCAGGGACCAACCAGTGAGCTCTGACCTTTCTATAGCCTCGGTTTGAGGGTATGTACTGGGGAGAGGGAGGCCATGGGAGGTCGAGAAGAGCAGAGGAAGATTGCAGGAATAATGAGGATGTTTGGATTGGCAAGGGATTGACAAAGAATCTTTCATTTCAGAAATGGGATTTTTTTTTTATAACTAAGGAATTCAAAATTACGACGTCCAATATAGTTTAGTTGTATAATATTTAGGGCTGTCAAAGTTAACGCGTTAATTCATGCGATTAATCGAAGAAAATATACGCATCAATCATAAATTAACGCAAATTAATTGTTTTGACCAGCCACGCTCTGATAGGTTACGCTGGAAGGCTTCGCTGAAAGGAGGAGGAACAGGAGGCGCGCTGATGTGACACGGTGAAATTTACACAAAAAATCCATCAGTCCTCACGTGGACGAGCGCAGATCACTTCAGCTGATGTTTATGAGCTTGGAGAGGAGGATAGCGCTTTGCATTGCGACGAAGAGCAAACCAAAGATCCCGCAGAGATGTTGAGTTAAACGCCATGCTCTCTGTGAGGAAAATAAACGTTCAGTGTGAGTGCCAAACTTGTAAAATTGTACAATCCAGTTACACCCACAAGCGACAATGAAGGCCCTTTAACCCTAAACCTGTTGTTTGTTCATAAGACCACGCAGATTTGTTATAAGAAATACAAAGTCTAGACTTAAATTGTAGCCAGTAGGGTTGTTAAGTAGTTTATTTAGATTCGTGAAATAATACAATTTTAAATCCTAGAACATATTTCATTAAAAAAATGGTTGTATTATGTGTACAAAAACAAACCACTCCAGCTAAACGGTTCCTCAAATAATATAAGCAACATCGGGCACACAGTAGAAAGACTAGCCAGGTCTCATGGCAAGTACCGCCTGACAAGTTACATCAGAATCAGAATCAGAATCAGAATTACTTTTATTTATCCCCAAGGGGAAATTCTTTTCGTTACATGTGCAACCGACCAGTAGAGACAGTAAGTATTAAAACAATATAAGATATATAGAAAATAAAAATAAAATACAATAGCTCTATATAATGTCTACCCATTTAACTTAACTTATAAGTGTCTTTATTAATCAACTAAACCCCCGATATGAACAATACTCAACTAAACCCCCGATATGAACAATACTCAACTAAACCCCCGATATGAACAATTTTACAATAAGATTAACTCTACTATCCTTGTCTATTTACATATTCACATGATCATGTACAGTTTGTGTATATAAGTGGACTTAATATTGCACATATGTATAATGCACCTTAAATTTTTGCATAAGAGCATAATAACATATCCAACATTATCTGGCTTTAGTCACAGGTTTTAATAATTAGTTTCAAACCTAACCAAGGAATCACTAAACAAATCGTACTCCAGATGTACAATATTTATAAGCCCATTAAAATGTTTTCACTATGCACACACCATGTTCTTTCCCCATCAATTCCCATGTTCTTTTACAAAATATGATCTATTCCCATGTTATTTTGTTTCTACATTGAGCACGGGGCTGTAGGCAGACTTTGGACTGAAATCCGACCAATCGCAGAGTGAATTAAACATGTGGCTTCATATTTAATTCAAGGCTGATACCTTCTGCAGATGAAGTAAATAAAGGCCCTGGGCACTACTTAAAATAAAATAGCTTGTGTCACAGAGTCCCTGCAGAATGGCTGTTCCATAAATACGTCCATCTCTCTGTAGCCTTGTAAAAAAACACTGTTAGTCGGACTGCATTCAGCTTCAGACTAGGTCCGACTAGCTCTGACTAGCGCATTTCTTTTGCAATTCGTAATTTGTTTATACATCAAAGTGGACAGTCAAGCCAATGTTACAACAACTCCATTATACTTTTTCTTACCTAGAGCTCCTGTTTTGCTCCTATCTGTGAGTTTGCTGGTAGAAAAAGGAGATGCTTAAATGCTTTGTCTCATCATTGTTTCTCTTTGCTGTCTAGTCCCTGTCTTTAGTCTTCATGCTGTTCTTTTATCCTGCACATTTCAAATCACGCAATCCTCTGATGACTACAGAAGCGGTACACAAAAGCGAGTCTGCAAAAGTAGGATAGCGCAAGGCTTAGCAGAGAACTGAAAGGTCATGATGGTAAATTTCGGCTTTGTACGTGACGAGTCCTTTGACGATAATGTGTAGGATTAAGCCTGGCCTTTGTACAGAGGATGTATCTGAGGAGGCTGACTTTTTTTTAAGCATATGCGGGGTTTTTTCCTTGGAGGAACTTTTGAAAATTGAAAGCGGAAAGAGTTTTGAAGAAAGATTAGAGCGGAAATATGTCTACATTTATATTACTTTTTTGATTTGTTTGTTGCCAAAACCATATTGGTCAGCGCCTATCTCCACTGCACATGCATACAATACTTGTTTGCCACTTTTCCCTCACTTTTCATCCGCGGCTAGAGCGGATATCATTGGTGGGCTTCATTTTCATATAATTGAATTGAGGCCTTTCCCACTGTGCGGCAGGATTTGGTTAAGCTGCCAGTCTTCCTCGGCTAGGAGTTAGCTCGCTTCAGATTCGGTTACAGCTGTTACCACGGCAGCAGTAGCAGCCCTGCCAGAGCCCGTCTCTGTGGATAGCCCGCCTAATTACTGTGTTTATTGGAAATTAAAGATATACCAGCTAATGAAACGCAGCAAACATTACCGTCGATGCAATGTCATTAATTCAGGCCCGGCTCCCATCTCCCATGCGAGGCAGAGGCGGAGAGAGGTGCCACGTATTAGCATAAATATGAATTTTAGTCAGCTGGAAAGCATTGACTGAACGATGAAAAAAATAATGAAAAAGGTGTGTTTTCATTTCCCTCTTTATTTTCTGGATCAGGATAAATAAATAGATGATGGTGAACTGGGCAGAGGACAGTAGATAAAGCAGTGTGCCGCTCTTTGTACGGGGGCCCTGGGTTGTGGGAATGGCGTGGCAGCCAGACAGGAGGAGGAAATGAAGAAGAGAGAGAGAGGGAGAGCGCAGGCATCAGTATGTGAAGTGGCTTGTTTGTGGTTGTTTGCCAACACCAGCGATGCCCCCTAACCTCCTTTTTCAAAGCACTTTCCCCCAAGGCAAGACAGAACCTATACTATACGGGCTGCTAGAGAGCCTATATCATAAACACCCACGTCTCAGAAGATGAGCCTACCGTACTTGTCTGCATTTGAATAAGTGCGGCCCATTTGATGGATTTAAAAGCTATATGGAATTATTCATTGTGGCATCTGTATGATTTTGAAATGTAGATATCCATTCTGCTGTGGTAGTTACTTATCCTCAATGCACAGCAATCATCAAACGTGTTTTTGATCAAAATAGGAAAATTGCAATGTGATTTTACATATAAATGGCTGTAGCAGAAGTCTAACAAATGTACTAACAGATAACTAACTCTTCAAACATTATTAACTACATAACTGGAATTTTCTTTGAAAGTGCATTGAGCACCTTCGTCACATCTGACGTTTCATTTCTGTCTTTTAAAATAAGACTAGGGGGATCATACTAGCTTGGTTTTTCTCATTTCCTTGTTGTCTTGTTCTTGCTCACAGTCTTCAGTGCACTTAATTCCCATGTACAGTCACGCCCATTGGCTCATCCCTGTTTAATTCCCAGCCTGGATTCCTTACAGTCCCATTTTAGTGCTTTGTCGAATTGATGTTGATGCTGTTATGGCTTGTTCTGACTACGCTATCGACCCCCTGCGCCAATGCACTGCCTCCTGCTTGATTTAGATGCTGCTATCTACGTCGGCTAACGCCCATCTCAGTTACAACCATTTGTGGTCTTCAGATGAATAAACACGGCACAATATTGAACAAAAGAAAAAAAACATTAAATCAGGCAAGTTGTATAAAATGTCACCTTGTGATCAGAACAAGAGCAAAAGAAGTAAAATAATAACAAAGGCATAATGATGAATTTAAAACCGTTTTTAGTAAAGTTTTGGCATGCTATGCTTCTCTGCGAATTGTGTTAAGTGCTGTTGTTGTCTTCAAAATTAAATATTGAAAATTTGTCCCAACTTTACAAATGTCAAGTGAACGTTGAACATTAAACAAATAGAATATGTTCTTTCTGCAGTGTAGTTATTAATGTCACTGTCAATACCAAATTGCTTTTTTAGCTGAATTTTGCTGAGTTCAAACACAAGTTAACCATCTATTGTGACTCATATCTCAGTAGAAGTGGTTTACCAGACAATGACTGATAATGTTACAACAAGAACATAACAAGCATAAGAAAGAAAAACTTTGGACCTTTTCTCTATAATTACAGTCTTGCTACAGTCCCAACACATTGTGCCAACAAGCAGTGAATCATGTTAGCTCATGGGAGAACTTTGAGTACTTTAGCAGAAAAGGCTTTGGGAAGTATTGCAGGATTGTAGACTGGCAAAGAATAGTCAAACTTTGATTTTGTTGGATTTAGGCACCATTCTGTCAAAACACTGAGCAAACTGCAAAGCTATCACACGCTAAACTGCTCCAGCCCTTATATTTTAGGCAAAGCAAATGGTTTAACAGCATATTGCCACAAATGCAGCCTTTTTGGAGTTTATGAAAGCACAAACTTGCAGTGAGAAAGGAAAAGGTAATGTATATAAGAGCAAGGTTATACTGTAGGCAACACATTAACAAGATTCTCCACTTTTCATTTCTGTTTTTTGGTTGTTTGTTTGAAAACAGCTCACTAACACCTCTGTTCAGTCACCTTCTCTTTCCACCTTAGGGTGCATCATTTTTCCGCCGCTTCTCCGATGTTTTCATTTGCAACACGCTACAAAGGGAGAACCCAGGTTTGTACAGTGGAGCATCAAAGATAAGAGAAATGAAAAGAGAAGAACGCAAGGCATATTTTTCTCTTTCTTGCTTGGTTTTCTTTGACTGTGTGTGCGCGCGTGTGTGTGCGCCGGTACCCTGTGAATAAGCTCCCCAGAGAGCCTAGCTGCTGGAGTGTCATTCATAGTGGACATAGGAACTCTCGGGACTGCTGCTTTCACTTCCAGGGATAACTTGTGAAGAATTGTTTCATCCTTGCATTCCCCAACCGAAACTTCCCTTTTTCTTTGTTTTTATTTTGAAAACATGTAGATAGTGGTGTAAAGGAATCCACATGAAAGACAAGATGTGGGGATCTTTTTGTACTTTAAATAGCTCCGTCTTCCCGCGGTTGGTCCAAGGCTACGCATCAGAGACGTTTTTTTGTTGTATACTTTGTTGTCTAGTTTATATGCTGCAGCTCATTACGCTCTCAGTTGAATCTTATTGCCTATATTTAAATAGCAAATGCATATCTGATCCTTTACTGGTTGCAGTAAAGATAATCTCTTTAACTGTCCAAGACTACAGAGAACCAATATTAGAGTGAAGACCAAGACCGAAAACTTACAGATAAATAAATGGTTAAATAACAGTAAATATGTTTAAAAAAAAGAAGTGTTTTTTTAATGTTATATTGAAAATCTGATATTCCTCTGTACAGAGTTTGTTCACACATAATTAGAGTAAATACAGTACATCAGAGGCAAAAACTACAGAGTCTCAGCTTCACAAAGAGTCAAGCCAATTGTTTGTGCTCCAAAGGGTTCAGAAACAGCTTCAGCTTGTATTGGGGATAATTTTAGTCAAGCGTTTTAGGAAAAACAGGCCCTCTAACCAGAAACCAATCTCTCACCGTATTAATATAAAAGCAAGGTGAAAAGTGACTGGTCTGAGGGCACAACAACAGGATGTATTGGTCAGAGCTGTGATCAAATTGTCTAACGTCAGGTTTGAGGGAAAAGACTCTGCCACTTTCATCTTGTGTGTGTTCTTATCCTGTTGGCTGTAACTCGTATGAAAACCAATATCAGAGAGGTGGTCATTATGTTCTGCAGAATCTGTCAGTCATACTGTCAACACAAGACAGATGATTTTTTTTTCTTCAACATTATTGAATAAGACTTTTTATTATTATTTTCTAGTTGTTGTTTTTTCTTCAGGCACAGTAGTACAATTCATGAGACTAGTGTGTCTTCAGACTTAGCCCTTTCACTTTTCTGCCCTCCAAACATTTCCTTGTGTGCCAAATGTCCTTTCTCCACCTTCGAGCAGCACCATAATGTCATTAACGCTGTTATCCCAGCAGTGGCCCATGCTTTAGTGTGGCGCGTCTGCCCTTTGGACTGTCTACTTCTGCACTGAGGAAACCAAACACATTTATCAACAACAGTAATATTAAAGCGCACCAATTACATCATCCAACCGCCAGAAAAAATACAAATAATAGCAGTGAAATTCAATTTAATATAGCAATAATTAGATTTGCAAACATTGGAAGAGAGATGCGATCCCGGATTATTTGTGTAATGAAGTCTTGTGATATTGGTCGTATGTAAATTGCTAACCATGGGAAATGTTTAATAAATCCCGTAGCACATTGGCAGAACAGAAGTGGTGAAAGGAATACGGTATTTGGGTGTGTGGAGATGGTGGAGGCCTCCTGGTGTGGACTGTCAGTGACGTGGGGCGCTTGATCACATTACAAACTGATTGATGATTATGAATGCAGGACGGCCATGCTGGGAGAGGGGTTGGTTAAGATACTCACAAGCCCTGAGCACAAGTATGAAGATTATGAATAAATGGGATTGGCTAAATGCTACCAATCTAGACTTTGAAAAGATTGTTAAAGCAAAAATAGTGACTTATGACTTTTTTTTATAATTACCATCACAAGTAAAAAAGGTTTTCTCCATGTTTGGTAGAGAAATTGTAATAGCAGCCAAAAAAAGAAAAGAAAAAGTCTGTTATGTGTCATCTGAAAGTTGAGTAAGGCAGTAAGCAAGTCCCCATATTGTCTGGGGAGTCGGGTTTGTTTCTTGTTTCTTGCCTGTCTTGCTCTGTACTTTTTAACAGATCGATATCTGTTACCGATACCGCTTTCATCTCTGTGAGCTCAGATGTGCTTGATTGACAGGTGGATTAGCCAATCAGGGACATGCGTGGTCCGTCTGTGACAAAACAAACATGGCTGCTTACGAGGAAAATACGTCTAACGCAGAGACATGGACATGGACAGACAACCATTCACTCTCACATTCATTCACTCGGGGGAATTTAGAGTTGCCAGTTGACCTACACATACATGTCATTGGATGGGAAGAAGATGGATGGAGAACCCAGAGAGAACCCACGGTAACACGGGGAGGACATGCAGTGCCACCATGCAACCTCTGGCAATCTTGTTCATGCTACACCCCTGCGTACTGTATGGCTGAGTTATTATTGTGTAAAGTAAAAACCTTTTTGAACACTCATTTATTTTACATCTTCCGTACTATATTTAACAAGTTCAAAATTCCCAAAGATTGTAGGATTTTCAACAACCTTTGATTAAAGCGGTTCCATCTCGGGATGTCCAGATTCTATATAATCAGCGCTCATTCCGGGCCTCTTATAATGGCGCAAGGGTTTGTGAAGCATATAGGGCCCTTGTGGCAATATGCATTAATCGTCCAAATGGCAGAGAGCATAGACACCCCCCGCTGTTTGTCTTATGTGAGTGGCCTAAAGGGACCATTCTGACACGCCCTCAATAGCGCGCTGTCTTGAAATCTGAGGCTTGTCAAAGGACTCTAAAGTGAAAATTTAATGAGCCGCCATATGCATTACCCCCTGGTGTGATTTTTATACGTTTGACTTTAAAAGTGGATGCCTGTGAGTGCTGTCATTGGAATGTGTCACTAGCGTTGAAGTATTGAAACAAAGCCTGACCTCTATGTCATGGCAGCAAAGAACCACAATTATCCTGTTGCTTCCATTTTCTCATCCTGCTAATGCCCCGGCCCGTAGC
Organism: Rhinogobius similis; assembly: GCA_019453435.1. Taxonomy (NCBI): domain Eukaryota; kingdom Metazoa; phylum Chordata; class Actinopteri; order Gobiiformes; family Gobiidae; genus Rhinogobius; species Rhinogobius similis. Next base: position 17,092,719 of record CM033621.1, on the reverse strand, counting down.
TTTACCCACTCTGGTGACCTCTGCCGTTCTCTCAGGCTGTGTATTGGTCTGCGTGACCTATTTTTGTCTGAACATCTCTAGCCCACCTCCAGGCCTGATGCAATGCAGCTCCAGGGGAAGTAAAAGAGAAAATCCTCTGTTTACATAGCTTATTTCTCCTTCATGTTCTCAGTAGAGGTCACTACAGTCCCACGTGTAGATAAAAATGTGGAAGTGATAAAATAGTTTTGGTACATAAATTAGAGGAGAATTTGTTATGCTTCTATTGTTTTATTTTTATAACTGTCTTTATGATTAGGACAATTTATATGTTTTTTATTGCAGTAACCAGACAGCAAGGGTTTCATAGTCTGAAGAGAATGTAGATTGTTCTTTAGGAAATAATATTTTGTTTGAAAGTATCCTCTTTGGTCTGTTGCACAAGCTCATTTTTCTACGTCAACCTGAGCCACTACTGGACAGAGCGTCACCGGGGCTTATTAGCTCAGTTGTTAGCAATACACGCAGTGCCACCCCTTACTGGAGAAGACAGGATTACTCAAACATGCATGAATGAATCAAAACAAATTCCTGGTATTGTTTTGACACAGTAGGAAGCTCAGAAAGTTAAGTTAGCATACCGTAATAGGGCCTCTGTAACTCTCCAGTGTCCAACAAGAAAAGACAAAATCCTAGATCCCCTTCACATCTGACTTTACAACTAAAATAGGTTATTTTGCCCCAGGATGTTGTTAGTTGTTGGTGTAAAGAAAGAAAACATTCAAGCTGATTTAAGCATTTTTCCTCATGTGTGGTTCAATGTCCAGTGTGTCAGTCCAGCGCGTGGGCGACAAGTAGAGACAGAGGGAGTTTGTTAGCTGTGGCGGGCTACAACACAGAGCGGCTGTCTGAATGTGAGGGTGATTTTTCAGCCTCCAGGTGTTTACCTGCAGGATACACATCTCTCCTGAGGAACACATCAGTGTCACGGGCTGGCTGTGGGCAGGAGCATGTCTCAGTGCTGAGTGAGCGAGAGGCAGAGAAGGCGGGGCCTGTGGTGGCAAACAAACACAGAATCCAGGGCAATGCTGCTTTGTGCACTACAGCCCTGTTGGAGCTCACACTCATTAGATATGAAGCCATCTCCGAGCAGGCATCTGTATCCTGTGAGGGGTCCCACCAGAGAGTGCACTGAGAGAGCCATCAGATCTTCTGCAGCGGGACGCTTTGAACACAAACTACCAGCCCCCCACTCGTCTCATTCCAGCTCCCATCTAAACACAGACAAGGGATGGAAATTTAATGAGAATTCTGCGCTGCTTAAGCCTGGTGCAGCTGCTGTATGGGGCAGGCTGTGATGTTTTGTTCACTTATTTTGCCCTCTGTGTGCAGGCTGTGGGGTGAAAGTTGCAAATGGAAAGGGGAATAATAGATGAGTATCTGCGTGCATCTGATGAAAGGTCTAAGTGATACAAATGTGTCCCATTCCAGTGATCCATCCAGGCTTGTGTCATCGCAGTGATTTGTGGGAAAGGTCGTGCAAGAAATGACTTTGGCTGAGGAGGCGAATCCCCGGTTTATGTTTGTTGTGCGTGGTGCGGTAGCCTGCAGAGCGATGGGATGGGGAGATGGGCGTCTGGTGCAGGTGGTGTTTTTGGAGGATAGGGCTGATATATCATTTGCCAAGGTCGTACTCAATTAGGCTATTTGTTGAGCATAGCTGCATGAGGTTGGTTTAATCAACCGAGGAATGGAGACAACAACGACAAAAGAGGAAATAAATTAGGCATGGCCAGGCCACACTGTCAGGCATGCAGCAGCAAGCTGGAGAAATGCTCCATTTAGCTGGCCATCTCCGCTCACTCACAGCACACACAGCCACAGACGCACCTCTCTTTCTTTGTGACTTTCTAGCACAAAGCCAACAACCTTTTTAAGTCACAACAGGCCCCTGACAAAGGTCAATTATGCCAGATGGGCACATTCCCAACATGAATCACATGGAAAACAAAGATTTCAGGTGAAAAGTGGTGTCTATAATGTGCAGCATGCATCAAACAAGCTGGTGCCACCATTACAAAAAAACAACAACATTTGTTTACTGTGATTAAAGCAAGACCTTGAGGGGTCCTGAAGCACCTGTGTAAGTGGGTTCAGCCCTGGAGAAGAGGAGTCAGGCTGTGTTAATAGTGGAGCAATCAGCGGCCATTCAGGTTAATGGGCTTTCAGCTTGTCGGCCCAGGCTAATGTGTGATTTGGAGGGTCAGCCCGTAGTTTTGCAACAAACACCTCCGCCACTCGCCACTCATTCAGGATTTGGCTTTCCCACCCCACCCCAGGCCTCACGACTGCTTATGAGAATAAATATTTGATTAAACACAGGAAAGTTGATTAGCTCTTGAAGGCCTGACAATAGACTGTATAGTGTTTAAAAAGTGTCAACACATGGCTGTGGTTCTCACAAAGGGACCATCTTCAAATTACCCTGCACTGTCTCTGCTGTCATCTGTTGGAGCGGTAAACTAAGTTACAAAGTGAGCAAGAAGGCTGTGGGACGATGCCAGATGATTAATTCGATTATACACAAACTCCATAGATAATGTGACAGGCTCGCTCCGGAGATAAGGACTAATGCATCGATCCCTCGGCTGCGTTTCCTCACTCTCACCTGTATCTCTCTCTCTTCCTCACTTGCTTTCTGTGAGACCTCTTAAGCTGTGACATTTCCGTTTCCCTGGAGACTGAGCGTGCCAGGCAGTTGCCATAGCAACACCCTGCTCTTTAAGGCCCGCACAGCGTTAGTCCAGCCCCCCCACCCCACCCCCCCATAGCAAGGATGGGGGGTAAGGGAAGAGGGGATGGGGAGAGAAAGCACACCTGCTGGCTTCCTGCTAATTGGCTATTTCTCTTTCTCACTTTCCTGTTTGTGCTTTAACTTTTACCCCCCTCACTGGTCTAACTCCTCTCTACCTCAGTACATCCCCATCTTCTAGAACCGTCACTCTAATTCTTGGACTTTTCTTTTTCCTCTTCAGCGGGCTTCTTCTTGTTGGGCCCAAACACAACTTTGGCCTCCAGCATCTGGCATTTATCTTCATCTGCACCTGTCACTAGTGCCTTCCTCAACTGCCTCATCCGATTTGGCAGTGCAAATCTTTTATCTCACCATGGCTGCTTTGACCCTTTCAAATTACACACTTATTACCGGAACTCCACCACAATATTTTGAAGATAATTTGGTCTGAGAATACCAGGGAAATGTAAAAGGTTAAGCTTTGTCCTTCTTCTAAATATCCTCTTAACATCTAAAAATGGAGATAAATCTTCTCATCAGCACTGCTGTGACTTTTACCTTGATTCGGGCTCAGCGCTCTCTGTGGAGTGTAAATTGCAATGGGGCTGTGTGTGTTGGGGCCACGGTTAGCCGGCTAGGTCCGCCTCCCGCTGGTGACAAATCCTTTCATTCTCCCGAGACCACAGTAGATTAGAAATCATCACAATGGTCTTTCACACACTTTTCAATGTCCTCTACTGCTGTCCACAAGCCTAACCGCAGGTCTGAGATTTCACATCTTTGACTGTATTGTGAGCCCACTGAATGCACCCTCTGATTGGATGACATGTTTGTAAAATGATATTTAGTGTGCAATCAATGTGTTGTTTCTCTGGGCTATCTCTCTGCAGACAGTGTCAGACTGCAATTGTGCACTGGCTGAATGTCTTGCTCTCAGGCACTGCACATTTTACTTTTCACTACTTTTTGTATTACTCTGAAGTGTGTCCAGAAGTGACATGATGGCTTGCCAGTTAGAATTGAGCTCCTTCAAAGTCTATAATATCCCAATGAAAATCGCATTAAGTCCTAAAGCAGGAGGTGATCAGAGCATGTACACTACATTTTTCAAATTAATTATTTTCAGTACATACAATTTTCAGTCATGCATTCATTGCAAGTTTGTACAAACAAGTTCTACCAAAGAACTATACTAGGGCTTGGATAATTGCCAATGCCAAATCATTTCCAGAGATGAACAGAAAGAAAAAAACAACTAAACGTAAGGTGACAAGATTATATGAGCAAGTGAGTGAAGTATTATTATCCTACATGGCTTTATATGCTTTGTCTATTATTTTTCCCCTTGTCAAACATTGGCTTGACATACCAGACCTGTGCATTGCTGGTTGCTGTGTGACATTTGAATGAGTGGAGTATGACTTTGTGTGCAAAGCGCTGGGACGCACATACTCCTGTTCAATTAAGTCCATGAACAAACCTTCTGTGTGTTTTCCAGCTGATAAAGTCATAGCTATTGACTTGAGGAGCACGGGCAACAATTATGCAAGCTGTTTGCTGTCATGTTATGAATGTCGATCAGCCTCTCTGTTTGCCAGAAGGAGATGGGCAAATAGATTGGTTATATCTGTGAAATAAAACAATATTAAACAGAATCTGGAAGCATAAACCTCCATCAATATGCCTGTTAATGCCAATAAGAAAGATATTGGCTGTCATCTTTTGTAAAGATGTTTTTTTTTTCTTTTGCTGTCACTTCTTGTATTGGATATGATGCCTGTTGCCTCGGGCGCATATGGTATTATTTGATTCATAACGCTGCTCTGTTTACCTAATAGCAGTTTTAGACAATGTTTGGGGAAAAAACAAACAGATGAAATATGACAACAAAAAAAAGTTTGTTCAAGCTTTAGTGCTGTTAAAATGGCCATCAGAACCTGCAGCTCACAATTACACTATTGATTCATTGACTGGACTGGCTTCATCTGTCCAAGCCATCCACCTTCCAGCACTTCAATTATCAGAGCCATCACAGCCATACTGCTCCAAGTGGCAGCTTGTCCAACACCGTAATCTGTCAGCGCATGGGATCCCGAATGCTGCGCTGTGTCACCAGACACCCCATAAGTCACCTTGATCATGAAGGAGAGTCTAGACTCAAAAAAGTTACGAAAAGCCTCAAATGGACACGAACATTGGTAGTAATTTGTTGCACTGTGACGCAGTCTACCCAGCCGGGGGTTGCCAATATATAGGTGCTGCTACTGTTTCAGTGATTCTTCACTTACTAAACATAATGCAAAATGTATTAACTTTCTGCTACCAAATGAAACAGATTATGTTGCAATTGGAAGAATTTCCAGTAAAGATCAATAACGGTATTAAATACAAACCTTTAGATGTTTGATTGAAAACTGTCAGATCCTGGAATAAAAGGAGGAACTAATAAATACTACGGTAATTTTTTCTTTTTTAAATCATTTTGATTCATGAGTGCTTTGTGGCGTGATTAAAAATGAATTTACCCTGAAGCCTGGTCTGTGTTCCACTGCAAGACAGGGCCAAGTGACAATACTGATTTAGTTATTTCTCTGTATCACTAATGTACAAACAGTGACCATGGTATTACTGAAAATATACTCGTCTCTCGTAAAAGCCTGGAGCACTAAAAGCACAAGGACAGGTTTTCACTCGCAGTCTGTCCGGCCTGAGCTAGCTGGTCAGCGGGGGACAGGATATTGATCTGAGATCCAGTTTGAGCTGGGCGAAAAACAGCACGGCCATACTGCCACCCACACAACTACCGCTCTATAAAAAGACCCAATTCCTACAGTAAAAAAAAAACTGTGTGCATGTCAGAAAGAGTGACAGGAAGAACGAAGGGCGAGGCTGTATATGTGGCGTGTTAGCTGGTGAAAATGTTTGTTAGCGCATGTATGCCAGCGTGTCTGTGTGTCTGAACGCCCCCACCAGGGTGACTCTCGCTGACAGCCCCAGGTCTAGAGAGTTTGTGAGTCAGAGCCGCAGTAATGGACAGAGCTGCGCTTTAGGCAATGCCAAATGGACTGCATTCAAGGCAGAAATTAGTCACCACACTTTTCCCTATTACAACACTACTACCGCTGCTACACAGAAGTGACAAATACAGAGTAGATGTACTATGAGAGGTTTATCGGTTTGAGTTTTAGGATACTTTCTGATCTTCAGAAATGTTTCGATAAAGGGCTATATTTTTTTATCCACTACTGAGAAAATTCCTAAGCTCATCATGAATGCTGTTTTTCACACCAGTAGCCCCAAATTCAGCATTTTCCCTTGTGTCTTGTTTACTGCAACTTTTGCCCATTAAGTTGCTTTATCTGCATAATTTCACTGTACGGTAATTACCACAACAAAGAATTGGTGTCCTCGGGTGACATCGCTCATATCATGAATTCAAACTGAAAAGCTCTCAAATCACATTTAATATAAATGGAAAAATATGTTGAGAAGTCGATAGCTTTATCTTGCAGGGAAATTAAATACACCAAATTACTGCATTCAAGTTTGCATTCCAATTTAAAAAAATGTTGGTGCCCTATATGTAATATGAGCAGAATCCAGAACTTAGCTGTAAAAGAAGCAGTATTTTCTTGGTTATAAGAATGTCGTGTTAGATTTGCTAATCATTACATTGTATTTTACTCACATTATACAAGTGTCACAACTTTGTCAGGGCTGGGCTTGTGTGTGTCATTAGCTTACATCTCATGTCACCCACAGTAGCTTGTTAGTCTATATCATTATCACATCACTGCCAAATCACAAGTGACAAGAAGCTCAGCTGGTAGAGTTCATCCTCTGGTTCCAAGGTTGGCGGTTTGAATCCTGCTCATTGTGTCCTTAGGCATGATACTTAACCTGCTGCAAATTTGGGAAAGAAATGGAAATGTACAGATTGACTCTCATAAGAATTTGCTATTTTTTAAATTGTTGCATGCCAAAATTACACTTTTTTGTTACTTTTTTATATTATTAACTATTTCCCATATATGTTAAACAACAAATGCGTGGACTGTTCCGCATTAATGCAAAAGCAGGCTGTGTGTGTCAAAAACCTATTACAGTGTTGTTGAAAATATATAAAAATAAAAAGGAAGGAAAAACTCAATGTCACAGGAGCAAGGAATTCCTTCAAGTTGTAAAGCCGCAGTGACAAGGCTAAGAAAGGAATTATCAAGATGAGCGTGGCCCTCTGTGCCCCTGCGTGCTTTAACAGGCTCTTTGCAGTATAAATTGCTCTAAGCCACTGTATATTCCAGCTTATCTCCCACATATCATAAAACTGTCAACATTACACCCCATTTTCATTTATATTGGATTCTGTTTGAGGGGCACTGGATTTGAATGTTCTGTAAGAGTTCAAAGTCTTTGTAATGGTAAATTCGGCCCCGCAGAATTGCAAGGCCAGCCAAAGTCTCTCCTCTATAGTGAAAAAGGTGAAGTGGTTTCTGTGTAGCACTCATCATTTTTGTATGGGCACTTCAGGGAGCTGCAGTTTGCTACAGGCCAAACACATGGTTAGCAGAGGAACAGACATCCAGTTTACTTGTTTGGAGTGGTCGGTGTGTAGTGACGTTAAAACCTTGAAGCTTTATCCAAATTATTACTGATGTAAATTCTTTGTGCTAAGACATTCAAGAAACATCTTAGCAAATAATGTCATGTGATGCGATACATTCTTGGAGAGAAAGAGATCTAAGAATGTTATTTTTGTTTGTTTGCCCAAGAATTTGTTGTAGGCTGTGGTATCGACGACATAAGCACCAAAAAATTATTGAAAAAGGACATAAACAAACTAAATCCTTCTGTAAATAATAGTAAATAACATTGTGAAATCAAATAATCAACACTTTAAAATATCTCCTATAGTTTGAATGTGAATATTGCTTTAGCCATCTTCACTCTCTCCGCTGAGCCCTTTGCCCTGTAGCTCTGTTCTCTTCACCTCGTCAGATGTTGCACCATATTGTCGGCACTGTTTCACAGGAGGAGAAAAAAAGCGCACCCCACTCATCTCTTTCATGCTATACCGGGATTAGCATCTATGCATCCTCCAGCTTTTTATCAATCGCTAACACCTTAAGTTTCACAGGCTGCGCACAAAACACAAATCCACTGCGCCCCATAGTGTGCACGTTTGCTGCACGTTCCACAACATGGGCACTCTGACTGCGCCTGGGTGTCAACACCACTCAACTCAATTACTTTAGTCTGCAGCACGGCGCTAATCCCCACCACGGCATGCCTCTACCCCGCCACCATTATTTCTGTACGTCAACAGCAGATTTGCATGTGTTTTCACCCACTATTTAGTTTGCTGTTTATTTTTAGAAGCCCACGCCTAATTAGAGGGAGCTGGTGTAGAACACAAGCATAAACGGCAACATTAGTGGCGGCACTAATGACACACAATATTGTGGGTAAAGCTCAGTAATTCCACTGTGTGCTATTATTATTATTTCATTATCATCTTTGCAAATGACCCCTCAATCTATTATTCTCTGGGCATCATCTTTTTGACATGCATCATGTTCTTTGTGTGAGCCTCATTATGAGCAGATAGTAACCATGACATCAGTTGCTAATGCAGAGGCCTGACTGAAAATAATGCAAGTAAAATAACGTCCTTGTCTACAATGTTTATCATTAATGTTGTGTTCTTATGATTTCTAGAACCCTTGGTAAGGCCACAGCATGCATATTCACTAAATATATTTATGATGTATCAGTTAACCTTTTCTAAATTCATTACATTTTTTTAATGTTATTGTTGTGGAATAAATTGAAGTAGCCCGGGTGTTGAAAGTTTAGACATGAGGCTGAAGTTCTAAAGCAGAAGAAGTTTATTTACCATCAGTACGGGATCTAAAGACATGAAGATTGCGATTGTATGTGCATTCTAGTCCCCGTCCAGTCCAATATGGCTTTACTTCCACTGTATGGAGTAATGTAACTTTGATGACGTATGGGCCTAGCTAACAAAAGCTGAGCTGGCAGTATTTAATTGGCACAGGGCAAAAATGCTTTGTTTCTACTATCAGTTATGGTTTAACAACAATTTGATATTTACAACATACTACAGTCATGTACCTTAATGCCAGTGTGTACAATGCCCAAGACTCATAGTTGTAGCAGACACTAATCATTAGACAGTTTCAAACATCAATGTGCCAATAAATACTTTTCAAAACAATTCAACAATTCAAAACAACCTTGTCAATCATGTAATTAAATAATGCTTAAAAATGTTAACCTCTGTTCATGTATTTACTCTACATTATGTCATACTATTGCCCAGAAACATTTTTCTACTAACGTTTTCTTCGTAGAATGGAAATCGACATCAAGAAACGCACCATTAGGTCCATTACAAACTGTAAATCATCGTGACATTTCCTTTGGCCCATATCACGCAAACACACCATTCCAACCCCCACACAGGTGACAATCTTACTGAACGCTGTGTTGAGACCATGCACTAAGCTGCACGTTACACATCTATTTTTCATATTAACCATTATATACAGGTGGCCAGTGCCGACACCGATGCTCGCTGCACCTCATTGGGAAAGCAGACACAGCAGAGAGAATCAAAAGCAATCAGCGTACGTCAGGGATGCTTCATAAACCCGCGGCCCGTGTTGCAGCAATGATTCGCCCAATCACTGCTTGATTTACGCGCCTCTGCTTTTATTTTTTACCGTGATAACACTCATCAGTTACCATAATGCACCTGGGCATGTTCCGTGCAGATGCTGATGGTTTTTTCATGCAAGGTGTGCCGCTGGTGTGAGATGGAGTGGTTGGTGGAGGTGAAATAGAGAGGTATTGCACAAATTATCTATCACAGGAGGTTGATAGCAGAGCATGGCTGGGGTAGCCTGTTTGGACACTAGCTCATTATATTTATTATTCTCCCCGTTTTAAGGACACCGGTGAGTAGACAGTGTGTGAGAAGATACATTGGCCTAAATACAGATTTATATGTCTCAGTTCTTGGTTTACTGTTTTCCCTTTCACGTATCAATTCATTCATTCATTTAATTTATGACTCAGCATTTGGTTATCTTTTCATAACAATGGAATAACAGTCAATCTTAAACAAACCCCATACCAAGAACATACTTTAAGATCATTTATCTGCTGTTACATTTTTGCTATTATATTCTACTTTATGTCTTGTGCCTTACAGATGTGAAAGGCAGAATGTAAACACTGTCTTTCTGCAATTGTGTAGAAATGACCTTACATGTGGTCAGAACAGCATCATAGCTCAGAAAAATGCTGTTTATGGATGCAGCAACATTTAACTTATAGCTGTAAAATGAGTTATATGCGGATAAATTAGTTTGCTTTATGAAGGCCAGCGTGTGTTCAGGCTATGCCAAGTTAATATGCAAATAAAAGCATAACTGGCACAAGCCTTTTTCTGGTGACCCTGGAAAGTAGAACATGGAAAGTTTGTTGACTGGAAAGCCTCAATCTGGTGTTAGTGACTTTTGGCGGTGAGCTGATTCATCTTAGTGTGAAAAATAGGAGCTCATAGTTGTCACTGGTTACCTGGACAGTGACGGCGGCAGAGCTGTGGGTCTGTGTGCCGTCATGCCTGTCTCCCTGGCGGGCCTTCTCTCTCCCTCGCTCCCCTCCTCTCCCTTTTCACAGTCTCCCAGGCTCTAGCCCCTGTGTGCTCCTCTGCTTAATCAGACTACTCAATATGCACCGCAAACCCCAAACCCCTCTCCAAGTCCCCCAGCCCCCCACAGCCCCCTCCCCAGCCACTGACCTCCCCTACAGCTACGCCGCCGTGCCGCGCTGATCCGTGCCCAGTCAGCCGCTGCCAGATGTCAGCCGCTGTGGATGGCAGAGATAGTTATGCACCGAAACACGCCGGGCCTCGTTCAGGTATAGCGTAGCGTGGCTGGGCTAGCTGGGCTGGCAGAGACGCAGATGCAGTTTGCCTACCGGGGAGCCAGATGGGAATTGTTTGTTTGCCATGTAAGACAACAAATATGAGTGTGAAAATGTTACAACGCTCAGGACAATATCTGAAAAAAGGGAAAATGTTGGTTTGTTTGTATTTTCACAGATGGCTAATTCTCCTGATGCCTTACCAAGAATTAAACAATGGCAGCTAAAGCGAAAGCAAATAATGGACTTAATAGGTCTTTTTACGTGTTTAATTAAAGGCACGTCAAAAAGTTTCTTCTGGAGCCATGTGGATGCTGTAGATTAACAGTTATTAGGCATTATGCAATACCTTTGTTTTTATAAGATTATAAGTTTACTTTTCCTGCTATTTCGGTCCTGTATAGTGTTATGTTTATTATAAATCAAGTAATACTTATGATTGTTATTAAGAGGTTAGCTTACAGATGAAAGAATTTAACATTTTAAAGTAAATTTTAGGAACTTTTGTGTATAGTGTTTTTAGCAGCTTAGATACAAATACTAATGGTGGTGGTAAAAGTTACACTAGGTATTGTTATATTAGTCAGTATAAGTAGTGGATGTGGTGAAATGAATATGTTTAATTAATATGCTCATGGGACAAGGAGAAAGCTGAATAAGAATAAGGATAATTCATGTTGAGTCGTTTATTGAAAACAAACACATTTCTACAATAATTTCTCACACACTTAATTAGCATTTGTACATCCCATTATTTGTACACATATTGACTATGCGTAGGTCAATCCTGCCACACTCCCTAATGAAGAGCGGGCTGATGTAATCCAAGGCAACTCATAACTGCGGAACAGATGTTCACACACCTACGATATGTCAGGAAATTTCAACAGAAAATCTAAAAAAAAAAATCCTCTCTGTGGGATTTCAGAAGTAAAATTTCTTCTAAACATGTCACACTTTAAAAAGGGAACCTGCTTATTGATCTCGGGGAAGAAAGTCTGTCAGAGCTGGCTGTGTGCTCTTGCCCCTGGCTCCTCTCTCAGCCGTAGCCCAGCAAGGTTGTTCTCCCCTGGGGCTGATTAGAGGCATTTCACTGGGAGACTTCTGGGTCACTTTTAAAGATCCTTCTCACCTCTGTACGCCTGCCATGTCGCACTCGCATACTGCAAAAGATGACTACTGATTAAAATGAAATATTCCACTGCTCTTACTTCTGCTGATGTGCTTTCAAATACAGACCGAGTTCCTGTCTGTCAGTCTAAAGCTCGCAGTTTTCCATTTTGGGTGTAGTATATGAAATGTTTCAACGGGCTGCTTCTCATTGTCAGTGCTGTTTGATTGATCACATGGTCTGATTCTGTCAAACGGGAGTTCCATCCAACTCTCTGGGATGACAGAGTAAGGCACACAGTGAGCAGAAGGAGAGGATATTTTAGAGGAGTTTTGGGAAAGTATGGAAGTTATTGTCTTTTTAGTTTTATTTTTTTTTTTTATGGCTCAAGGAATATTTTGTCCCTTTAGCAAATAAATAAGCAAACTAGGTATGTTGGATTCATGATGTTGAAATTGTATATATCAACTTCAAGTGTGAGAATGTAGAGCCAGAAATTCTTAATTTATCACCAAAAGAAAATCAATATTCTGTCAGTTTTCACCACTAGTTCATTGACTGAGAAATATTTGACATGGTTCATGTTCATGTTGAAAGAATTTAGAAAAAAAGTGTACAAATAATACATGATTTGAAATGTTTTGTGTTTATCCAAAATTCAGCAGTAAGTATTAGGTTCTTTATTTTTCAGCCATGCAAATTGTACATTGACATAGATCAGATGCATGGGTTAATCCTGTGCCGCCTCTGCAGTTCATCCTGGCCAGCATTGTTTTGGAGGTTGTGGAAACTGTAGGACCCAGAGGAAATGCAGACACGGGGAGAACATGCAAACTCCACCCAGCCCTGTCCGGGAATCAATTCCAGGACTTCCAAGACCTTTTCTGTTTCCATTTCCGGTGGTTTCTGTGATATGTATTGCAACTGTGAGATTAGATTTCCAAAACCAGCATGTATCATGTGTTCCAACTTTTATGGCGTTGTGGCTGACAGCAGTGCATGAATACGTACCTTTGATCAGACAGGAATGAGCAGTTCTTCCTCCGGAGCATAGAGCCTCAGGTTGTGGAGCTGTGCCTTCTGTTTCGCAGCGGGCCTGATCCGGGACAGAGCATGTAACTGGGGGACAGCCTGACCTTTACCTTATTGAGTTAAGTGTGATGAGATTACAGAACAACCTGTACTGCCAGGCCCATTACCACCCTGTTGTCCATCACTGACCGCTGCTATACTCTATGTGCATGTGGACTGCAGAGACAAACACATGCAAGGTTACATGTCTACAACAACATATTATTGTTAGTTTTGGAAACTATAAGGGTTAATCTAAATGTTTATATAGCCATTAGCTAGACCCATGGTGCAGACAGCTTATAAATACTACATTATTTATTTCTTCTTGAGCAGTTTTCGTTTCTTCTTCCGCCTTGTCGCATGTGTCTGTTCCTATCTGCCTCACAGCCTCCTCTGCCTCCCCCTCACTGAGCCTGGGGAGTGATTAAATCAGTGTATGCCTGTCCACAAGCCAAAGAGACTGGCATACACACACACACACACACACACACACACACACACACACACACACACACACACACACACACACACACACACACACACACACACACACACATATAGCACTGAAGAGGCTAAATACATGTAAATATACATGATTATGGATAGGATAGTATGTTTACCTACACAAATCTTGTTTGGATTCTGTTTTGGAAAACAGAAATATTACATCTTATGAATTGGGAAAACCCCTCAAATGTCACCTATTTCTGTAGCTGAAACCCTTGAGTTTATCATTCATTATCTGTAGACATATTGTCTTTGTCTGGTTGAAATACTACAACACATATATACTTTTGTATTTGCATTTATACCACACACTCTTGGCACATGAGTGTCATTGTCATGAATTGCACACTTCGGCAGGAGTTAGTGTCTGGCATGTGCATGTGCGTGTGGCAAGTCATCCTTATGATAAGTGAGTCCCAGGCTGATTAAAGAGAAGCCTTTCTCTCCATAATGAACACAGGAGATCCATCAGCCATTGCCTTTGAGGAACGCCAGGCGCGTCAGCAGCTAAAGTGCCTGTGATCTCTCAGATTTCAACCAACACTGATTAACTTGGCAGCATGTTAAGTGGAAAGGTATTGAGCTGGATGGAACAGCAAAAACACATTACAGAGAGTTTATCTGTCGTCACTGGGATGAAGTCCTGTTTTCATAGTCAAGTATGGTTATGGATGAGGATCATTGTGTAAATGATAAATGGGGTTTAAGGTCACCAGGAGGGTCAAATTATTACCCATCTCATATCTGTTTGCATAATGAAGAAGAGGCAATGGTGCGGTGGATATGCCATCTTGTCATCTATCATTTCCATATGCATGTTCATATGTCTACAGCGTGAAAGACCGAACGAAAGACTGAACAAAATGAGGTCGCAAACCAGTATTACATGTTGCCAGTCCCTCACCGGTGCAAATGGATTGTGTCAAGAAGAAAATTTACTTTGATACCTATATCAAATGAAGATGCACATCACCACACAGTGAGAGAAAATAATTTGTACCTGGGCCATTGCTCTTTCTTTACACTCTTTACTTTATCAGCCTATACAATGACCTTCTACACGTCAAGCATGGCTAAGACCAACTTTAAGAGTAGTAAAGAAAAGAGTTCTTTATCTCTTTAGGGAAATCAAGTACACAGTAAAAGCTTTTATTTATGTTTTTAAAATCAGCAACAGTTCCTGGATCCACACTAATCCTCCCAAACACTTTGATCCTTTATCTTCTTGGTGACAAACAGCAGTCAGGTAGAACAGGACTGCACGCGCCAGTCTTCCAGTGGGGGGAGATGAGATGTGGCGGCAATATACGGGAGGGGCAAATTGGGATTCCGAGGAAAGGTACAAAGGTAAACTTCAATAAGGCAGCATGGGGACCGGTCCTGCTCTTTTATCATTTATTGGGCGGTGCTGGTGTGTCCTGCTGGGAGTTGTCCCACTTATTCCTCCATACAAACCTTGCCACGTGGTTGAACCCTCCTAATATGGGATAGGCCCTTGCCTCTCCTGCAGCCCACTGATCTGCTATCAGGCCTTTGGGAAGGTTTGTTCGCATTTTCACTCCAACCACACATTTCCCCGGAGGTCGAAGTCTAGGCTGTGCTGAACCCAGGGGCAAGCTGATAAAGAAAGGTCCTTGAATGTGATTCTGCTCCTGAGTGAAAAAAAACACAAGGACTGAACCGGCCTTTGTGCAAGCTCATATTTCATCACCAAACATTTCAACTGTAAGCGAGCTGTCCTATTTGGAAGTTACTAGAGAATTTTTAAGAAGTAGGGGCATTCAAACGTTTCCAAGTCAATTTCATCCCTCTTTTGATCCAGTCAGTCATGGATTGTCGCTCCCCTACCATCGTGGGTAATTTGTTTCCCCATGTTTACAACATCAGACATGGCTTTTGATTATGCATTTTGTGATTGGAAATGAACTCATCACACTCAGTTGTTGAAGATGTTTTTGAACCAAACTTGCAATGCACTGAAATGGACCAGCATTTATGATTCGCCTGTGCCTGACCTCAGTGGTGGGATGACTATTGTTGCATCATGTAGTGTGCATCTAAATCTCCTTTTTAGTCTGGTCTTGATAGGCTTTAGTCAGCTTTTGTTATGCCCTATTCCACTGACACTCTCACCCTGGATTAAAATCTTAATTAACTTGAGTGTCAGTCTGTCTTGGCGCAGTGGAACCCACAGAAGGAGAGTGTGCAAAGCGGATACTATGTTACATGGGATCACAGGATGATCGCCGGTCGAGCAGGGACACAGTGCGAGTTGCAGCCACTGATGCCATTATTCTTGTCTGCTCAGTGTGTTCCAGGCCTTTCAGCTCACTGTGCTTGGCCTCCGTCTGTCTCAAAGATAAGCCTTCAGAAAGAAGAAAGGAACGGGAAAAAACGCCTCCTTTTTTCAGCCGCTGACCTTTTGTTGAGTCAAACAGGACCAAAAACAACTTTTCGCTTTCCATGGGAGAATAGAGAATGAATATTTGCCATTGCGCCAAGCACTGGGCCACTGGCAAGTTGACACGAGCTTATCTTGTGGGTCACCTTCATGATGGAAATGACACGGCTGATCAAAGACTGGCCATTTGCCACTGGGATGTTCCAGTCTTTGCATCTCGTTGTGGGCTGCTTGGCTGACCTTGGCCCTGTGTTATGGGGTTTGCAAGGCAGAAATGGCTGATGTAGCCTGTGTCGCTTTGTGACCTCTTCAGCTTGAATCTTGCCCTCCCACTGGCACAATGCTGAGTTTCTTCCAAAATATTATGGTTAAAGGCCTACATGGACAAGCACTCAAAAGACAGGGAAAATAAGGATGGCTATAGAGATAAATAACTCTTTCAGCGTTAAATCATTTTGATGCCTATATGTCAATTGGATCAAAAGTAAATTTGAAAAATGTCAAACTTATAAAGAATGCATAGTTTGCCTGAATTTCCCCTATCCCAGCCTAACCCTGAAAGTACTGCACACACAATTCTATCAGCCTTCAATGAACGACACAATATTTCCTCTAAGCCTGCAGTGAGTGATTTCATTGCCCTCCTACTGCAAATATTAAATGCCTTTTCCATGTAAAACTCATAACTCTTTATACAGGATCATTGCACACACAGTATCTCTGAGCCAAACATGAACGTTACATTCAAATGCTCAAATTAATTCTGCAGCCAGGGTAAAAAAGGTGAACAGCCATAACAATAAACTCTCCTGCTGCCATCTTTTTATATAGCCACAAGCTGCATGTTTTCTTTCCTTTATTTGTTGTTGGGCAAGGATGTTTCTGAATTTGAAATGTATTAATGCGCCACTCAGGTCAACTTTGCTCATTTGAAAACAAAACAGTCAGTGAGCTGGAGGTTCAGAGGTCTGCTGGCACACAGGAGAGAATCATTGTGAGCCCCGTGCCTGTCCTGCCACTTCTCGTTACCAGTCAACTCTGACCCCGTCCTGCCGACGCCACTGAGACGTTTAATCTCTATGGACAACTTCTGTATGAATACATTTTAGTGACGTGGAGCCCAGACCAGTGCACTGCCTTGGGTTGATTTTGGATGGCACCTGGGGAGTGCGGTGAAACAAAAGGGTAAAAAAGAAAAAAAAAAAACGGGTAGACATCTGTTCCCAGTCACCCACTTTGCAACGCAATGTGCTATTTGGTGTGTACTCCCCCTGTACTTTATGCAGAGTTTTTACAAAGCACAAGTGTGTGTCTAGTGTGGTGGAGATGAGAGATTGGATGGAGCCCTAAGGGAGACTGTTTTACCATATGGCTGATTCTCTGCTGGGAGGCAACAGTATTCATTTGCTAAAGCTCTTTCAAAGCTCTTTTGTGAAAAACCTGTATTTGGGGAATGGAATTAAAGTTATTCAGATAATATTTCCATTGACACTTAGTGTTGCTTTTTGTAATGTACTAAAGAAGAAATGCAGAATGATTGTAACAGCCCATTTGAAAATAGTTGCTCAAATGGAACAGCTTATTTTTTTTTTTTTCTTTCAGGATTATTCCACAAAGAGTTCCATCTCACAGCTGCTGTAAAATGTCATTATTTTGTTCAATTGCACTTTACTTTACAAAACAGTAAAGCTATGTAGCTACATGGTAGTAACTTATGGAGCATTTATTTAGGTATTAATCCAACCTTACTCTAACCCAGTGAATGTAAATACATCATATTGATAATATGAAAATACAGTTTTGAAACCTTTTTTGTCTCAGTGAAATAATGTATTTGATTTTCTAAAAGGTGAAAAACCTTGATAATGTCTGAACAGAATTGACTCAAAATTGGCTTTAGACCTGAAAGGGTTTTGGGTAACGGTAATTGAAAGTAAAGTGACTCAGCAACACTTTAAATTAGAAAGGAGATAGGGCAGCAGACTCAACCGGACCCAACTTTATAACTAGTAAATTGCCTTGCTCAAAAACAGCACATATCTTTACCAGTAATGTAAGCAAGCTTTGATTGAAAACCACGAGTGATGGATGTGATCTGACAAAGACACTGATAGAGAGGACAAACTAGCCATCGGGAGTCAAAATTTACAATCACTTGCCAAGGGCGGGTGAAAATTCCAACATCTGAGGCATTTAAGTGGATTGTTTGTCAAATGTAGTGAAGCAACATCAATCTTCCTCTGACCCTCTTAACACTTTACATGATGTAATGTTTTTGAATTCAGTCAGATATAATTTGTTGGAATAAAAATTAAATCGTTTCAGGTAAAAGAACCGTTAGACCTGGAGACAACCTTGAATGGTTTTTTGTTTTGTTTTTCAGAGCAGACAAGGTGAGCGACGAGGACACATGTTAACAATGGCAGGCATGTTCATGTGAGAATGAGAATACTGTTAGCGTTTAGTCAGACGGTAACTATTTCATCTAAAAAGAAATAAAGGCCAGGAATGACTTTGCAAAAAAAAAAAAAAAAAGCAATAACAATGAGTTTCTTTTCCTTCAAGTTGTACTGACTGTAATAGGACTCGTTTAAAAAGCCCAATCTGTTATAGATAGTTTAGCCCATATATCTCAACATCTCCAATGAAAGGAAGTTTGCACATCTTTTTTAATAAACCATTGCTCAATAGCATTTACAAAGACTTTATCAGTACACGGATGTAGTGTATGTTAACCCCGGTCATTTTAGGCCACTCAGACAAAGTGCTTCACATGAAACTCAATAAGCTCAAAATTCCATTCCATTATTCCTCATTGTTTTTTACATTTTCTGCCTGACTATTAATGTTGGTCTGACAGACTGAGGCTTAGAATGTACTACAGTTTCAGAATCCAGCAACAATGTGTATGCAAACTCCACAATCGATATGAATCCAACAGCATAGTGCAACCCCCCGTATCCACTTACACTGAGCGACTCACAACTGCAACTGTATACTGCACTCAGAATAAACCTCTCAAGTCAAGAATGCCCCGTCATGAAACGCAACAACTGATGCTGATATTAGATGTGCGAGGGGCAAAGGGTTTTTGAAGCCGGGAAGCAAATTCAGCTGGGAGGACATTACAAAGAGGATATGAGGGGAGAGAAAGACATCCAAAAGAGGGGAACCGATGATGCCGCTCGTGCACTGGGACTGCCACGCCCACTTAGCGGCTCGGGGCTCTGGAGTGAGGGAAGGATTTCATCTGTTTTATCTCCTCCGCCGTCTCTGTCCTTCTTTTTTTAAGTTCCACAGTGCACATCCCCTCTTCCCTCTCTTCTTGCTACACACACACAGAGATCTTAATCGTCCCTGACCGTAATCTACCAGAGTGGAAAGCTTTTCTTCAATAGACAAAAAAGCAGCTTATAGTTGCTGCGCCCCGAAGGGTGTAATATCAGAGGTTATCCGTTGGCAAAAAGAGAACAATGTATCCTATGATTTTGTCACATTAGTCCCCGTTGTTGTGGAGCAGACAGTGGCATACTAAAAGAGCGGCATGAAAAGGACAGGTGCAAAGATTTTAAAATGAAACAAAATGACACGTTGCGATATGATGTCGTCCAGGGAGAGAGTGGCTAGAGTAGAAAGCATAATAGAGTAAAAAGTAGGCTAAAGCATCATTCAATAATTGACATTGCACTATGTTATACAATTATGTAAAGTAAAACCACATTTGTCATTGTATTGTGCTCAGGCAATTAAAAAAAATCCACTGCTGCTGGATAAACGTTAAAGCTTTGGACATGTCTGACGTAACCATGGAAAGTTACTCCATACTGTTGCAATAAGGGACTGGAAATTTGCCTCATATCCAAATATTTTTGTTTTTAATCTCCAAGCTGTTGGACAGTTTGGCATGTGACAGTTCATCGCATTTCAAAAGTTGTTGGAGTTGACAATTTTGTAAGTTTCCTGGCGGATGAGCTGGCCTTATGTGGCAACCCATCCATCTGGTGCTTGGTTCGGGCGAAAACTGACACTATATGGTATTTGCTAGGACAGCCGCAATAACTTTGGTTGCTTTATAAAATTCATGACTTTTTCCCAGTACTATGCGTCCTGGCAGTAGAATGTTTGGTTATTTTTTTCCCCACATTTCAACATGTTCTATGATTGAGTTTTACATCATCGGTTTTTCTGACTGCCTTGTCACTCTCTCTGTCTGCAGCAAATTTTTCGCACATTACCTTCATGGCATTTAACTTCAGAAGACTAATAACACTGGCATCTTAAAGCTAAAACACATAGCATTTTAATGAATTCCAGTGCACTTTTGGGGGTAACACAATTTGTGGGGCTTGCGTACATTTAGTCAGTTTAGTAGTTAGTCATGTTATAAAATGTAGAGCATCTGACAAGCTTATTTGTGGTATCAATATGGCCCTATGACACTATTTAGTGGTGTAGCAAATATTTTTTCCCTGTTTGTGGCCTTCATCAGACATGGAGTATTTTTAGCATGTTGTCATGCTACATACATATTTGATGACACATTTTATACAAAAATATCTCTGGAGATGTCAGACAATGTCAACAAATCAAGGAATCATGCATACATTTTTTATACAGTGTATAAAATATAGATTGACATGTAACAGCACCTTGTGCTCTTCTTTAAAGAACTGTATACAGTCTAACACAAATTTTGATTAAAGTTAAAGTTAATTATTGATGAAAGAATTTCTAAGATATTCTTAGAGCATATATTCTTAGAACAATTATGTTTTGTTTTTGTTTTTCAAATAGAATTTGTTTGTTCTGTCCATGTTATTGCGTGTCACACTGAGATGATTCCTTCAGTCCAAACGTGCTAACGCGAGGAGAAGTGTTATGGTTATGGTCCTCTTTGAGTATCATGTCAATATGGTGCGCTAGCCTCCAGCCCATAGTTGGTGAGATTCAAGCCACCTGCTCACTCTAAGATTCACTGAAGGAGATTGTTTGTGTTGTGTAAGCTATTAAAATAGTGCTTCATTTTTTGTTTCAATTTAGAATGACTTGCTGATAACTATGTACATCCGGTCAGTGTTTTAAAATGAATTTATAAGAAAATATATTACAATTACAAACACGCATTAAAAAGTAATTAAGATATATGCATACAATCATTGCCCGTAAAAGCAAACATGTTACAAACCAAATTAGAAATCTAATTTCATCTGACAGGTTAGCTCTTCTGTCGAGTCCTGATTAAGAACATACCTACACTTATAATATCAGTTACATTTAATTAGAGAATGCACAGACCATTGCAATTTACAGATTTAAATAGCTCTTATGTCTGTATTACAACAATCATGCCGGTGATTAATTCTTGCTGTCTGCACAAGTTATTAAGTCTTGAATCCATAGCAACAAGTTGTTTGAATTTGTTAAAGTGGAATTTCAATCCCCTGACCAACAGACTTGATTTTTTTTTTTTTTTTGGTCTGGTTTGGTCCATGTTTGAGTGCATGTTGTGAGTTGGGTAGAATTTGATCAGGCATAAATAATGGTAGCTGCCTGTAAATAGTGCTGGAGCTGGGGAGCAACAGATGCGTCTCCAGCAGAAGGAGAGGTGCTGCTCTCCTCCACTGCCCCACACATGCTGCCACTCACGTATTTGCACCCATTAACACTGATCTATATTAATTCCTTCGAAAAAAAGGAATGAATAAGGAAGTTGATTAAGGAAATGAAAATCTATTCTGCAGAGCTGGAGCTCAATGTGTTCCAGTCTGTTTCACACTCTGGGATTTTTAAACCTTAATGGCTATCCAGTTAGTTACAGATCAGTGGAGCAAAGCCAGGATACAATGTTTATTTTTCCATTTACTTATTCTTTCAAACATTTAACCCTTCTCCCAACAGACCTGAGTGAGTTTACTGGCGGCTGGCTGTACACAGAAAAACACTTGAGCATTATAGCTGCTTTTGTAGCATGTCAGTTATTCATGTACAGACCAACTTACAAGAAACTACCTCTCTGACATTTTGCATACAGTTCAAACTAGTATGACAAAACACATCTGTCATCCATCAATATTTGAAATGAAAACCAATGCATTGTTATGTCCACTGAGGCCTGTATCCTCTCATTGATTTCTGGCCAGGCATTTGCTCAGCCAAGCCTTGGTCCAAATGCAATTTAAGTGTTGTGTGGGGACACATTTCCTAGCATAGAAGCTGACATGGTGTGGTCAATAGCCCCCGGCAGTGAATGAGCTCTCAAGTGGTATACAGCGAGATGTATTTCCTCTTGCAGCTCACCTCATGCCTTCTCATCAAATTAAACGCTGGAGCTTCAGGGCTTTCTGCAGGCCTTCAGCATGCCTCCACCCTTTAGTCTGAGAGAGGACAGGCACAGCGATGACAAACACATGCAGCAAAGCACACTTCAATTATTCCATTCAAAATGGCATCAGCCCTCGACCCTCTACTTCAGGAAATTACATTTCAAAATGGACTATAGTGGCGACAGCAAAACAAAGGTGCTCTGTGATTAAGAGTGGATTTTAATATTGCCAGTTCTATCCAGAAAGCCATAGTGAGTGAATGCAGTAATGATTGAAATAATTTAGGTTAAGAGTGAGCTACTGCTCGCATACTTTTAAGTGACTGCAGTCACTTTAAAAGTATGCGAGCAGTAGCAAAAATGCAACTACATTTTAGTGTCCATTCTTTGTAGAGCGTTTTTTGATCTACTGTGCAACATTTTATGAATATTTTATCTATAGACCCAGTAGTATGTTGAGCCCTGTTTCTTTTAATGCAGATGCTATTGTTTTCACAGTAGTGAATCCACATTTAGTTTCAACTTAAACAAATATATTGTGATAATATAATGAGAAGCCGATCATGGACTACAATGGTGAAATGGTCATAATATAATGGAAAGGCACACAGATGTACATGTGATGGCCTGTAATGTCTGTTTGGCATGTAGAGAAGGGAAGTCAGGACAATATGGTGATATAAGGATGCTCCATGACTGCCAAAATGAGAGTAAATATTTGGGAGCAAAGCGATGCGGCTGTAAATAATTTTCAATTACACAATGAGACAAACCCATTTGTGGTCTCCAGGTGTGACAAACAAAAGCACTGGATGTGTTTGTTTCAGATGTGTGTAAATGCTTTTGCTTTATTTTGCGCTGAGGCAGAAAAGGATTGTGGGAGATGGGTGCTCTGGGTGCCAACTGCATAATTCTACTCTCCGTGCTGTGCAGAGGGTATAATTGTGGACCTTAAAAACAAATGCCCATTCGGCTTTGGCACATGTGAAATGCCTGTGGGAAAGGCAAGAGTCATTGCTGTGTGAACACACAAACCTATGGTGTGCAGAGGCAAATAAAAGATTATTTTAGATGACACTTTGAAATGAGGCCTTCGGAGCATGTGTAAACATATCACTGAGAGGAAGAAAAGTCAATGAAAAAGCAGCTATTGCTTCTGTCCCCAAACCTCAGTATAACACAATTTATTTATGAGGCAGCTCTATATTTTTGGGTAACACATTAGTAATTTTCAAGTGCCTTTCCATTGGCCTGGGGCCCAGTGTGAATGAGTATTAGGTAGTAATAGTTTCATGCATGCATAGGGTTTTTATTTATTTTTTTCATTTGCTGGTCTTCCAAAAAAAAGTAAAATTTAAACAAAATCTTATAATTAGCAACCAGCCTATTACTGGCATCACCATATTCAGAAACATATGTTTACATTACCAAGATGTAGCAGAGCTCTGCATGACAGCACCATGCCACAGAAACAAATGGCATTTACATTTCCTGAGGGTGGGCGCGGGTGCAGGTTCCTATTCATTTAGCCGGTTTCTTTCCTGAAGTAATGGGAGGCCCTGACCTAGAGCCGCTCTGTCAGCCCATTAGTGAGCGTGGAGAGCACTGAGTGTGCGCCTGTGCTGTTCTGCCACTCACAAACACCCCCTAGAATCAACACAAACAAGCCCATGGCTGCCCCCACTGCTCACACACACAGGCGTGATGAAGCTGGGGCATTGATTTTATAATGATGCCCCGGCTGCTTCCAGCCATGAAGGCATTGGAGCTGGCTGACTGGAGCTCTTGGTGAGTGAGAGTTTTTTTGGAAGGCAGCCTGGATGTAGTTGCAGCGAGTGCAGTGAAGGAGGCTCCAGACGTATGCACTTGCTGCATCCTGAGCATGTAGAACAGACAGACAGACAGGTCCAACTTTACAGAGCTCTGCACCCATAGCCAAAGTGTCCCTCCACAGCACACACAGACCTGCAACTGCCAATCAAAGCAGCCTCGGGCACTGCCATTGCTGCACGTGCATAAATTAGCATGCATTTGCATAAGAATCCACTCGTTTAGCAGACCCACTTGGCTCTCCCCCCAAATGGCATTTTCTCAATCCCCTCCTTCTATCTCTCACTTTTCCTCTCCTTATCCCTTTACAGGCACCCATAAGAGTGTGTTAACTCTTTTTATTCCAGACCCCTCTTGACACAAATTAGAATGTGTACAGACATGATTGTGTGCATATGTTTGTTTATTTAGAGTGTGCAAATAAGGACAATTAACATATTTAGGAAACAAACAACTACAACATCGACTAGAAAGGCACTGCAGTGCCCTTTAAAACATTGTTCTTTACAATATAGTATACAAACACTTGTGCAATACCCTAATGACAGTACACCAGAAACACTAAAAAAGTCAGCTTCAGACGTTTGTGCACATACCGTGGATGTTATCAACTGGTCTGTAATACTTACATGGTGACATTGAGCAAGACAAAAGAAGAAAATGAACTAAAACACGTTTTTTCCTCCACTAAGAACAGTCAATCAGGATGCCATAAAACAGGCCTTGTAGGAATTAAAAAGTAAAGAATGGGTTTCCGTTGCCCTGAGCACACATTTTGGGAGACAGTAATTGGGGAGGACTGCGCCTTCTGAGTCAACCTGAATCCTGGCACAGGGGCCTAATGAAGGCTTGGCTCCCACCACTGCTCACTTTTTGTTCAGTTTCAGCACGGCCTATGGCTTAGTCTGTGTAAATTATTAAAAGTGCTATTGGCTCTAATGTTTTACAAATTATGAGGATTTATACATCGCAATTCATCAAAGTATGGCTCTTAAAAAAGAAATAATAATAATAGCAATACATTTTTTTAATCAATTTATCAGATGATATTACTACTTAGATTTCACTCCATTATTCATAATTTTGCAACATACCAAAATGTATTATGTATTGTACTTAATTGTTTTGCCACTGCACCTCACAAGAAAACATTTTTGCTTTTAGTAACCTTGTCTTTCAAAACACTGCACTTTTAGCTGTAGTTGTATCTCTCACAGTGGAGTCTGATGCTAAATAGTCATGACACTGCAATAGTAGCACTTACCACCAAGCTTTTAAGGCAAACCTGATTGTCAAATATTTTCAGATCTCAAGTTTAAAGTCTTTGCAGGTTTGCTTTTGTCACAGTGTGATTTTAAGTTGGCAAATAAGTCAACCCCCATATTTGTACATAGCTATATTTGTGTTTTTATTTCCAGCCCGAGCCGCAGCTGAAACCCCAGGAGGTTGTGCACTGGCTCTGGGCAGCTCTCTGCTCCCCTGCTTCCCGCTGGTCGAGGAGGCAAACGGCTCATCTCCTTGTCACCATTTCCAACCTGTGTTAGTTTGCTAGGCTCCTATCTAATATGAGTCACACACACACACCCGAGGGGCTTACGCTGTCCTGTCTCATCCCATCTCCTCAGCGCCTTTGATCCTCAACCCTCCTCCAAAAATACATGGCTCCCTTGCAATGTTAACTTCCTGCCATGCTATTTAAGCTTCCTTGTCTGCCCGAAGGTAACGCTTTAGCTTTAGCTGTCTCCTAATGACAGTGGTGTAAGAAAAACAGGCAGCGGGGTGTTGGACAACAGGAGTGGGACAAAAGAGCCTGGGGTGTATGACGAGATTGGACGCCTCATTAAAGTCCAATAAGGGTTAATGCCCACGAGTGGTTTGTTGCATTTACTCTGTAATATCTGAATGGGTCTTTATATGATACACCATACTAAAACATACGCCCATGTACCAAAAATACATATTTGACTATACATTTCAGTAATTTGTGAATACTTTTACTTTATAACTACAAGTTTGAATTACTAGTTTGATGCCGGTGCTGCTCCAGTGATGATTGAATGATCCTGACCTATGAACCTGGACCCCACTGACCCTTCTCCCCCTCTCCCTTCTCCCCACCATCTCCCACTGTCTCATTTGATGATGTAACAGACCTCTCAATTGTCTGTTTGTTGAGGTGGAAAGTAGCAAATGCTCATTAAGTTGATTTGTGCTTGTGATTTAATATACTATAATTCTAGTTATGTAATTGTAATTAGCAACATCTAAAATGTAGCAAAGTACAAGTTCCAGCTATCCAAAGCTCTCCATCACCTGCTCTGATTGGCATGCTCTGCTCAGAGAATATGCAAAATCGTGGTATTCAAGGTGTATTCATGTGTACTTTGTACTTTTACTTAATTAAATTAATTTCTAGATAAGTTAGAATGTTTTGATTCCAGATTATCAATCTTAATTTCAGATGTTTTGACTAATTAAGATTGGTGAAGACTATTTGATGGAACTGCATTATTTTATATTTTACTTGTTTCAAACCTTTTCTGACTTGTTTCAACACATTATTTCTTACTTCAAGCCAAACTATTTGCCTATGGAACATTTATTTTTGTAATGATCCCATGATGAGTCAGAAATACCTTGAAATCATCAGCAAGTAAATACTGCTCAAATCCAGATAAACAAAATGATCATTTTAAGCTAGGATAGATAAACATTTTTTGCTGGGTACAAATTTGGCAGCAATACTTGTAATTGAGTAAATTTTTAGCCATATTACTGCAAACATTTTGAGTACTCTTTCCACTTCTGTGCATTTGTATATAAGATAGTTAAGTATTGTTGACTGAGACTATATATATATATATATATATATATATATATATATATATATATTTTTTTTTTTTTTTTATTAATGAATTTTTTTTTTTTTTTTAATATTTTTCGGACCAGTAACAATATTATTCATAAATAGTATTTCATGACTTAACTTGAGTCATACAATACTGGGTTACCCTACGCGAACTCTAACCCTAACCCATACTTGAGTGAAATTATTTGAAAGTAACATCTATCTTGAGGACATCTTAGCTCCATCTCTGATAATGTGATGATTCTGCTTGTTATGCGAGCTAACCATGTCAGAGAAGGGCCTGCTTGTTGATTAGTCTAAACGAAGGGCTAACAAAAGTGTGTGAGCGTAATTAATGACAGCCTAATGCCGACAAGAGCACGATGCCGTAGAGGTGGGTGTTCCTGGGTTAAACGTGTCTCCGGACGACCACGGCGGGGCCACCTTATCAGCTGCCAGTGCTACACCCATGCCCACCTGTGCCGTGCCCTGCCATGCCATGCCTCGACTCTCTCCCTGGGGCTCAGACAGGCCGACTTTTCCAGTGGCCTGAGCCTAATTAACCGTCACAGCAGGTGAGACGGAGACAGGGAGCACGGGGCGGGCTGCTCTCTGACAGCAAAAGTCCCACAAGAGCTTTCCCGAGGACCCCACAATGACCACACCAGAACAAGCCACATGGAAGTCTGTGTGGATGTATACCGTGAGCTCCGTGTTGACAGATTCAGGGCCCAAAATGACTGTTGTATGGAGAATTTTTGAAAGCAGATATCAACAAAAAGGCTTAAAGAAGGCGATTTGGGACTGACATTCTTATACATGTCAGTAAAATGTAATTATGCTCTACTTAAGTGCGGCCTGTCACCTCTTTGACAGCAGCCTTTACTTTGGATTTCTGTGGATTGCAACAGAATATAACGGAGCTGACATTTTACATATCTGCATACGGAGTCAATATAAGGCTAGATGACACCAAAAAATAACAAGTCTGTCATAGAAACCAACAATGTGAAAACAACTGAGCAAACAAAGAGAAGACCGCACCGGCGGATTCATATACTTTGACATACAACAAATGTGAATTAGACAGGAGGTGCCACAAGCCAGCCGGTATAAACAAATACATGCTCAAAATCTACAGAAATTACTCCAGAAAGTCAAACTGTAACCTAAAACATGATATTACTCTGAAAAAAGTTGAAACTGGATGTGATTTTTGTTTTGTTTTTTGTTGTCAGTGCATGTGGAAATACTTTACATTTACGAACTAGGATTTGAACCTACTGTATACTCTGCTGCTACTGGATCACCTAGTCTGCTGATTTATTGTATTCATTGTTAGACATTTCACTTTTGTCATCCAATATTTGAGGTAAAAAACGCCTGATGTTTTCTATGGACAGATCTGTGCCCAAAAAACATTATTCATAGCTCCATACTCATAATAGTGGCCCATTTGCAGACTTTCACTGTACAAACACACCCTGTCACCTACCCCCCAGCATAATACATCACTTATTGTGTTTTGCACAAAGCCCCCCGCCGTGTCGGTTTCTCTTCTGCGCTTTATCATATGCACACACACATACAATGCATATGGATGCCCACTTGTGTATGCTATAGGGTCTGTGGAGGCAGCATCAACACTCACAAACTGCCCTGGTTTAATCTATTACCATTTTTATGTGGCTCAAATATTCAGCCAGTGTTAACCAATGCATCATTATGAGCTTATAACAGCAAAAGCCTGTGGATTTATAACCTTAAATAAAAATAGGACACAATAATGTAACTCATGAGTTTTATGAGAAGCATCTTTTAAAATATACTTTAATGGCAATAAAAAAGATAATATCTAGATGAGGCTGTGGTTCTTTCTGAAAACAAAGCTTTTAACGCTGCACGTTTAAAGTTTTGGTTTAGTTTATTACAAACTATTCAAGAAGATCTATTGTGCTTTTGTCCACTATTTAGTTATAATCGATGACACTTGTGGATCATTAAGTTATATTATGAACATTTAAATCACAATATTGAGCTAAAACAAAAGTCCACTTACATCCGGGTTGAAAACTACGGTGCTGTTTTCCACCCGGCCTTTTATGGTACGTTACCATAAATGTCAACACAACAGTGCCACGTGCTGTGGCTGCGGGTCACAATAGCGGATTTTTTGTTTTCAATTGTGCCAAAAGGGCTACGCGGCACTTCTGAATGCCACGTATCTCACAGTTTAAGAAAATAAAATTGTAAAAAAAACAAACAATGTAAGAACTGGTAATGGGCGTGTGTCAAGGGGATTGGTGGAACTTGAACAATGGAGCGATGGTGTCTTGTCCGCAGAAGAATGAAGATTTCTAAAACATACATGAATCACTCTAAATACAACTTCAAGTGGTTAAATGAGAAGGAAATGTAATCATATTAAGGTTAAAAGCTCCTAAATGTCCATTCTGCATAAACATTCAGCATAGTTAGCTGTCTTTAACTTATAAATGGGGCCCATTACAATTGATAATAAATTACAATCTTACTGTTTGTTACCTACCATTCCAGTCAATTTAAATTTAAGAAAAATAAATTATGCATTTCTCAAGACAAAAGGTGACTTTTACTATTCTGTTGTGTGTGGTCTGCTCTTACAAAAAACCTTACACCTTTAAACTAGCATATTGTGTGATTATATCTTTATTATTATGTTATTTTGTTTTTTTTTATTTGAGTCAGACCCATTCCTATTTATCCAAACTTGGGGCTGGCGCAAAACCTACACCGAGTTGTGCTTCCTTGAGTCTGGATGACCTATGTTTTTTTTTTTATTTACCCTGAATTATTTGTATTGCGCATAATGACAAATGCTACACTTCACCCCACACATAAGCAAGCCTCTCAGTGATGTATGGTATGTGTGCTGTATAATATGTTTTACACATGGTCACTATATATCACCCCGATGTAGCGTGAGTAGGTCTATTTGATCCTATTTGGCAGATGGATCCAATTGTCCGCAGCCACACAGGGTTGTGACAAAAAGCAATCTAACGGCAGCCTCATTGATGATGATGAGTTCTGTTCCATTGCTCCGAGATCCAGTCCAATTTCAAAAGCAAATTCACTCATTCATCTTCCAAATAATTGTGGCACTTTATCAATTGCTCCCAGTCTTTTTATCTATCTCTTCGATTGATGTGATCATTTTCACAAACAGCCTTCTGTACTCACGCCGGCTCGGAGCACACTTCCATTGCGGGGGATTTTTCTCCAAAGGCATGGCTGGGCACAACTGACAGCACGAGAGTATGAATGTCTGTCTATTTTCTGTCTGTGAGTGTGTGGGTAGTGCCTCCAAACATGCATGCATGCAGTTGTGCATCCAATAACAAGTCATTCAGATCTCATAATAATTCATCTTCTGTTTCATTATAAGAGCTGTTTTATTTGTGCATTTTTTTCAACACTGAGTATTTATGAGACCATTTATCAGTGATACTATCAGTTTGATGAGTGCCTCATGATCTCGACTCCATCACAACCGCTGCAGCTGAATGACTTTTAACTTCAGTTCATAGCTTATTGTAAGCTTCATTTGTCCATTCAGCTGTGTATCAAAAAGGACTGAGTGGATTATTTGAAATATATCTTTAGAACATTTTGGGTATATTTATTAACAGTTGCCTGGCCATCCAGGACTACAAATTATTCCTACAAAGATGGGTAGACTCTCATCTTCGTAATTGACAAGCAGATGAACTGGTCATAGAAATGAATGGTCCTTTTCCAATCAAAACCAACATGGCTCTTAAAGAAAAAAAAAAAAAAAACACTGAGTACAATACAGCGTGGAATTCTGCTGAATCGATTAGGGAAGTTCTGAACGCTGTTAACAGTGCTGTATCTGATTTTTTTCCTATGTACTGAAGTAAAATCTGTTTTGTCCTTGTACATATATAGGCTATTGTAGATAAGATCAGAAGACTGCTGTCTGCATCTAATTATAGAGCATTTTCTCCGCAAAGCAGGAAATGTGGCATTAGCATGCTAATATTTGTTAGATTTACCATGATGGTAAACTCTGCTAACCCTAACCATAACCCTGAAAGTTGTGAAAATTACTTTGTGGTACATATTTATGATACTTGTGTAGCAAAACGAGTGGAAGGCGGTTTAGATGGAGTAGGCTCATCTTCTAACCCAAATCAACCCCAAATCACGATCAACAATGCCAGACTGAGTAAGGGTTCAGGGACCAGCACATTAACCCTGTACTTTATAGGACACACAGGTTTGTTGTACTGAATTGGACATAAAACAGACTTTAAGCAATTACAAATTAAGTTTTATAACATTAAGAGAAATATTTGAATTTAAATGAAAGTCCCAGAGTCCTCCTAAGCTTAGCAGTGCTTATGTACTTCCTTAGTGGTCCACATTGTCTTTACAGTGCCGCTCTCTGGACCCAGTGCACATGGTCCGCGGAGCAGGCAGAACATTTACCAGCGTTGACAAAGATGTAGAGATGTCACATTACATGTGAAACAAGGGGGTAAAGAAGGGGAGGCCTGGCATAATCTAGAGCCTAGAAATAATACATTTGTTAGCTCACACATGAAATATATTCTTTACTAGAACACCGGAACACATCTAGGCTATCTAGCGCACAAGATCCAGAACCCAGATGATCCAGCGTCATCATCCAGGCTCTCCAAACTAAGGAAAACAGTAAAACCAATTTAAATCTTGAGTAATATTGCAATCAGGGCGTAGTGCCAACAACGCTTACCACGTGACCCTGTTTGGCTTGAGAGTAGAGCGGAGGACCACAGCGGAACCACTCGCACACCTAAGACAAGAGTTGTTAGCGCTAATGGCTGATATTGACTTAATAAGCAAAAGAACTGCTACATTCACCAAGTAAAGCTTTATCAGGATATGCGAGCACCAGGCTTTACGCACATGTTGACTTTCCAGAGCTACTAGTTTGTAAAACGCTCAGCCCTCTGGTCTGTGGCGCGCAGCCATGTTGGATTGACGTCAGAGGTGAAAGGTCAGGCCACGTACGAGACTCTCCTTTTATAGGGTGCTCCCTCACCTTTTCAGGGACATAACGCAGCAGGACACAGACCTGCTACATTTGGAATAAGATGTAGCTCAATAAATGTGGACTGCTGTAAACTGTTTAAAGGTCCCACATTTCCAGTGTCATAGTTCTCTCTAACAGTTATGATTTACGTTTGTGGTATCAGCAAGCAATTTTGGGAAAAATAGCTAGTGTTCATAGCAAAGCGAGGTGAAAGGATTGTGGCGTCCTTTAAATTACACATTGTATAAAATATTGTATAAAACTCTTAATGGGAGACACAAATGTATTTCTGATATAAATCTTGCTTGTACAGACCATGAAGTATAATAAGATCCAGGCAGAGACAGGAGGAGAGCTAACACAGGACTGCGTCAAATTTGTCGGCACAGTGGGAGCATTTTTTTAGCTCTCAGAAAACCCCTTTTGAGGTTCAATTTATATTAATAGAAGGTTAAAACTTTAAAATGAACTAGTTCTGTTTTTCATGTTTTTAAGACACTAAAAATCAGGTACAGCACCTTTAAACTGACGTGAGAGAAGTTTGATATTGTGATGGATGACCAATGAGCTTGTTCGTTTTGTGTCACTAGAATAAACAATAGCACATCTCTGTCTGAGTTTGTCTTAAAACGCTGAGGAGGGAGTGGGGAGGAGACCAGGTCCTACCAGACTATATATCATATCAGGATCAGGATTCAGTCTGGATGCCAGGCAACTTAAAAAATTCACATTTTTGCATTTTCTTTACCTTTATCACGCAAGTGCATTTTCCTTCTTACTTTTTCCTTTTACTCAGTTGAGCAATGACTGATGTGTACTTCTTGTAACTTGTTTATACTGTATTTCTATATTTTGATAGTTCTTGAAAAATACCAAATCCTTTCCTCCATTAAATAAAACCATCACTGTGATGTTCAAACTGTGCTCTTGTACCACCAAAAAGAACATTAAGGCACAGTTTTCAGCAAAGCAAGTCCAATCAAGTGATAATGAGCACATTCATTTTTTATTCTAAATGTGCAATGATGCCCAAAACAACAAAATGATTTCGCTCAAAAACGCTTTTGGTAATTGCCAAATCCAAATCAAAATGGAAAAAGCAGCTTACCAAAATGACATGCAAATGAGAAGTAAATAATGGGTGAACCAAAAAGTACTCATTACTGTATTGTTGAGTACAAAACCCAACTACATAATGTTCCATAATTTTGCTTTTTGATATAATAACAAAATATTTCAGTTCAGCTCAAGCTTCATCTTGTAAGCTACCTGCCATTTAGTGAATGCTTTATGTCATGCTCTTTCAGTGCCAGTACACGCTGTGGGCTGTGAGTGTCCCGTTGTTAGAGGTTGTCATTGCCCACAGCAGAGCTACACAGTCCAGTTCTGTTTCATAAGCCAATGGTGGACTGTGCTTTTGGGATGGCTCACCGCTGACTGGTCTCGTCAGTAGCCCGTTTGAGTGCGCCTGGCAGCAGCAGTAGAGGCAGCAGGTATAGAGAGGAGCAGAGCACAGTATGGACTCATAAATCTGACAGATGCATGATGTGTCATTACCTTCCACTTATTATTATTCTCCCACTCCTCTTTATGCCGTGAGCCACTTTAGCGCCGCTCTCCCCGGCTGGGCTCAGAAACATTTGTACTGTGGCCTTGTGTGTGATGGATGCTCTCGGGAGGCGCCAGCTCTTTTGTTTGTATGCACGCATCATTTCTGTGCATTTCACACTAAATGTTTGGATTTTGCTCTCCTGTATGGTTTTGAGATTTTATAGATTGGACAAAGCTTTATGCAAGTAATAAAATATCGCTATTTATGTAACTATCACCATCAATTTCCTTACCCCACTTTTTCATTCAAATTGAACATTTTCTTCATTCTGCTCCTGTAAAAAAAATACTGCTTACCCAACAGCTTGAATTTCAAGCTTGAGCATATTGTCTGAATCAATGAGTTAGTAGACTTATAAATCTGCTAATGTGGATTTCTGACTCATGTGTGACTTTTGGGACAGTGCAGCCTGTTTATGAAAATAGTTTGAGATCTGTAACTCACATTCATTTGGACTCTTGAAATCAATGTTGGATAAATACATTTTCTCCTACCTCCTTTGCTTTTATCTTGTCCCACGCCTCTGATCCTCCTCCCTGATTATCACCACCCATTGCTGTTCCAAAACTCCTTCAACAAAACAAGGAAAAGAAGAATATAACTATGTTTAACTTTTATTATTATTCATTTTAAAAATACATATATTTAGCAGATATATAATGCTTTCTTTCTGCTTTGGCTGCTAAACTCTGGTCCATGCACACACACGTTTGGCTTTGCCTCTGATGCCTTGGGCCACAGTGCGGGGTAGAGGGCCAGGCGCCTCACAAGCACAGGCCTCATAAAACTCCCTGTCACTTTGACTAATTTGTTAGTCTTGTCTCAGTGTGTCCAATCGTCACCCTACCTTCCTCCGCCACGACTCCCCCCTGTCTATTTTTTACCGGCCTGACGTCTGCGTGAGGAGAAGGAGGAGATGGGGAGGAGGTCCAATAAATGTAATAAAGTGCATTGGCCATTGGTTGCAGTGATCTACACAGCAATCCATCTGCAGTCAGTGTTAGAACAGGGGCTTTATGGAGCACAGCATAACATGATGGTTCGATCTCTCATCCATTTTCTGTCCGGTTTTAGCTGGGGCGCTCCTCGAGAGGTGGCCCGCTCGCCAGACACCAGACAAAAATAAAAATAGGCAAAGAGAAATGTCCGTCTATGAAAGCTGGCTGGGTTGGGGACTAGATTTGGCTAGACCGGGCCAGGAGGGTGGAGTAATATAGATTGGTTCAGGATGTGCAGCTGGGTCTCTCCTAGGACTGAAGAGCCAATACCGGATTCATAGAGATAAATTAAAAGCCAAAACCCTGCTCTGGGGGGAATCAATTTCCAGGTAATTATGGAGAACGGGACAGAGATTACAGAGACAAAACACAAACAGTGAGACGCTCCCCTGTGACGCTGCTCGTCACACTGGGGAATAGTGGCTGGGCTCAATAGGAGCAGTGTTTTTGAGCAGATGCTCCCCCTCCTTTTCCCAACGCGACCCCCAGTACCTATCTTTAAAAAGGAGCGCAGACTCGGAGCTAAAAATAGGTCAGATTTCAGCAGCAGCAGCCACCCTCTGCTGAGCTGTCAGCGCCCCCTTCTCCTTCTTCCTCTCAGCCACAGACACTACATTCTTCTTCTCTGCTTTTGTGGGAGACAGAGCGTGCACCAGGGCTCTAAACTGTGTGTCCGGCTCCTCGCGACATGCTGCCTTCTCTGGCTGGCTGTGGGAACTTACACTCTTTCCTGGTGTGCTGGCAGTGTTTGTCTTTGTCAGAATAAATAAGAGAAAGGGACAATGAAAAAGTTATTTGGAAGGTGATAGCTCACAATTAGACAACTAAGACAATAAACAAAGTTAGTTAAAAGGATTTTTTCTGTTTTGAAACTTGAAAAACAAAACTAGTTCATTTTAAAGTTTTTACAGCAGTCACATGTATCGCTCACTTTCCTAACACAGTCCCAGCAACCTAAATATTCACCTCCATGAGTTTATAAGCACTTTTCATGAGTCTCTGGTCCTGTGCGTCACGGACCTTTATGGGTAAAGCTAGCAAACATGAGCATACTAACAGCGCACTTCCTGCTTCTCTCGTAGTATAAAATGCTATTTAAATAGATCCAGAGTAAAAGTTAAGGTCTCATTTTCATCCGAATAAATGCTTTTACAATATATTTCTGCTGGAGCAACACAGATTTTACTTTATTACATGCAAAAAATTGGGAACATGAACTAGCTCTGTTTTTCCCGTTTCACAAGAGTAAAAATCGGTGACAGAGACTTTAAATAAAGCCCTTTTTGTCTAGCTGTAAACATTTCTAAAGAGTTTAGTTTATATGACTAATAGTGTGCCCCTTTTATCTTTCAGCCACTCATCTTAATTGTATTACAAAGGTTGAATTCACCAATGTGTAAACAGACAATGAGAGGCCTAATGTAGTGTACATAAATAGTAAAATAAGTAAAATATGTGCTATTTATAATTTTTTGCCAAGATTGTCTGAAGGTGCAATTTAAACATGAATCAGTCATTGGTCAAAAACAAAAAGCCATACCCTGGTTCAGGATTTAATGTCCTATTCCCCTATTATGTCCCACCCACTTTTACCTCTGACTAAACCTCACTGTGTTATTGCATATCTGGTTAAACAGGAATTATGTTAATTTCAAAGAAGAACTAGAACATTTCTCGCCGCTCAAATATCATATAAAAGATCAATAAAGTGATCTCACGTCAATAGTGTACGCTTTCTGGGGTGTTTGAAAATGGCTTTCTAGTTTGTATAGCGTTTTGCTGTGGAGATCTGCATTCCCAAAATCATACAACCGGAAAAAGGGCCACAGCCCCGTGTGAAAAAATACTATCTTAAACATTTCATCGTGGTATGATGTTGTCTTAAACAGTCAACATAAAATCATGAAATTGATAAAAATCTAATTAAAAAGATGGACCACTCTAACTTTTTATGTTCTTGTTCATATATATCGTTAAAAAGTTCTATGGTGTAAACAACTTACATAACTTCAATACATAGAGGCTTTGTGACTTTAGCTTGTCCTTTCTGCCATTCAAATAGCCTGGTCAATCCGGCGACAGTGGCTCAGTGACAGGTGGTTGCTTGTGTCTTGGTTACCTCCCTTCTCAGCCACTGCATGCTGTCGTGTCTGTCATTGGGCAAAACTCTCCAACCATCTTTCCTTTGCATAAATGTGATGTTTGGGTGGTGATTGGAGATTGCCAGTCATGTGTCTATTATAATTGGTCTCTGGGCATCTGTGGCTACAAAAACCCCAAGTGTTGAATGAATTATGCAATGTAAAGCATTCAAAATATCCAAAAATAGTACTATGAGCATATGGTCAGAGGTAAGTCTATGTCCGCTGGCTTACTGCTCAAATTTTAACTTAAGTCTTTTCATGCAGAGTGTAAGTAAGTGCCTTTCTTCTGCACGGGTGACTCTCCACTCCCTCTGTGACTTTTATTCATTGTAGCTGGATGAGAAATATAGATTTGCCCCTGGAAATTAGCAGGAAAAATGTATAGACATAAAAGAAATAGAGCATGAAGGAGGGGAAAATATGGAGAGGTGAAAAAAGAGAAATGTGGAAAAGAGGGGATGTTGAAAGAGAGATGGCCACTCTAAGTGCAGCAGCACACAGGCACAGAGCTGTGAGTTCCCAGGCAAGACAGCATGAGCTGCCTATTTGTCAGCATTGATCAACCCATTAAGGGGCTGTGGTGGGAAGCATATTGGTTTTGGAGGCCAAAGGGGCAGAGAGAGACAAAGATAAAGCAAGACGGGGGGTGCTGAACTCTTCTCAGCCTCTGCAGCCACAGCCTCCTCCACATCTCCACGCACTTTATTCTGTGTTTGCCAATGGGAAGGTAGAACATGTCATTTGTCTTACAGCGTCTCCAGAGGAGCACTGTACTGTATACTATCTTAGATGTGTGCCGGTGTTGCTAATAATCAGTAGCTGGTGTGGCAGGCTGAATGTCACTTGCGTGTGTGTGTTTGTGTGTGTGCAAAGGTTGGTAGTGGGGCTGGAGGTGGGTCTTGGCCCAAGGGGATAGCAGGCTGCCTCTTCGCCCAGCCTCTGATGAATTCATATAATTAACTCTGCCTTGATCTGTTGGCTAATCCTGCACTCAGTAATAAGGGATTAAAATGTCACCTAAGCCACCTGCTGCTATTGAGCCCCCAGACTTTTGTGCCTCTGTATATGAGTGTGTATGTCTGTGACGGGATGAGCTGGGAGAGAAGATAAAAGTACAATGCACTGCAGGTTTCTATGCAGGAAGCTTGAAATGCTGGCAACAGTGTCGCTGGTTGCACAGGGAGGACAGTATAATGTGACTTAGAAAACAGACATCTTAACTATGCTGCCAGATGCATGCTCTGTGTCAATGCAGAGGTCTATATGGTGGCATGAAACTGAACTTCATCGTTTGGGAAGAGGTTGAAGTTGCAGGAGATTTTTGTGAAAACTCATTGTCACAGTGACTAAAAAGGGACATGAAAGTGGGACATGCTGGAGGTGGGAGTTCAGAGAGCTGTTCCCTCCCGCTCCTCATGACCTCCTTGGACTGAGTAAAGTAAAAAGAAAAAAGAAAGGAGTGCCAATTGGTTGGCTAACGGCCCACAGACTGGCCAGCTTGCCTTGCCTAGCGGCCACCTCCCCACCGTTGCCAGGCAACCTCAAATGTACTTTTGGCTTGGCTAATGACTCTAGTTACTGGTGGGGCTCAGAGGCGACTAATGAAGCCTCCTGACCAATTGTGTCCATTTAAAACCTAAAAGCTGGCTGATCACTGCTCTGGGATTTTAGGACTTCAGGTTAATGTAAACCTCTTTTGTGTGACAAGTTCAGCCCTTAACACAGCCACAGGAAGCATGCACTTGCACCATTTTATACATTAAATGTATGCTTTTGAACAAAGTCCGGAGAACGCTAAACCTAAAGTACACACTTATAGCCTTTATACTAGGGTAGGGGTTAGAAGCATAGGTGCTTACTCATGTTTATTCCCCACTTGTACTATTATACACCTGTATGTACACCTCCATTGTATGAATTTGTGAATTCTTGTGAGTAATTTAATTATTTACACTGCTTTGAGTAGTAATGAAGGCATAAACAAACTGTCTAACCATCCATCCCAGCAAAACCAACACCAGACTTGTAAAACTAATAAAGTTTCCCATACTGACAGACTACAGAGATAGGACTGCCTCAGAGCTGTTTGCTGTTACAATCCGCACAGTGGATGGTATAGTGTCTACTTTTCTCATCTGTGATTGTGCTTTTGCCTGTAGAACGCGTCTGTCATGTCACTTAAGCTTTGTGCTGGTGTCACAGCTTATTGCCAGGCGAATACATTATGTCCCCCGGGTGTCACTATGTATGTAATTGTCTATACATGTCCACCACTCACAGGTCTATATTTGGCCATGGTCTCGCTTCATGTCAAGTGCTGTCAAGCGCTGTGTTGCCTGCGGGCCCAACACCCACTGTGCTGCCCTAGTATAGTGATCTGAGTGGGCAGCACCTTGGCACTCCATTTGGACCTGTCCTCATGGCCTACTTAGAGATACAGGCCTTGGACAAAGTAAATATAAAACAACATGTAAAAATAACTAGAAAAGCAGTGTGGGATACGCTAATAGAGAGGTCTTCAAAGGTGCTGCTTAACCACCCACCCTTGTCACAGAGGGAAAAGGAGATTTAATTCTTTTAACGCATATACAATGAGTGTCTTTTCATCTATTCATATTCAAAATCTAGGAATAGGAAAAAAATTAAACCACAAATAGCTGGGGAATGTTATTTTCATTCACGGCAGCCAGTTATAAAGCTCTTTTCTATGTAATATTGGCAACATTTTGCTTTCACCTCACTCTCAAATGGATCTTCAAAGGATGTTTATTGATTCCCTACTGTTAACCTTTCACATGATGTTTTATGGTTGCTGTGTTTGGTGGCCCTCAATAGCTTTTAAAGATGAGGATGGCGGTGAGGAGCGGCTTGGCAGGCCAGACCAGGGGCATAATCGGAGTGGGATAAAAAGCTGAACATTTGGAGACGTAGGAAGAAAGATTGCACTGGGTCAGGGATGAGCTGGTGACTGGGCGTCTGGAGCCAGCAAGGGACCAGAAAAGTAGGGGAGGAGGAAGAGAGGACTTGTCCCTGTGGGGCTGGGAGTGGCTGATGTAATGGCATTAATCTCCAATTGCCATCTGACACCCAGTGCGACTCATTGTCATTGAAAAGTGCTAATTCTGCTGAACTGTGTGGGGAATACAGCCATCTCCAGAGGCAAAGCCATGGATTAATTAAACACTTTGCACACAGATTTATCTCTTTTACAGCGTAGTCACTCTTTGATTTTGTGTTAAGCTCATAGTTGAAATCCAGAAAACTGACCTAATTCCATGCTTGCTTGTTCAATACTAATAATAATTTAATTGTTTCGGTTTTGCAATTCATGCAGTTCAATCCACATTTCTTTTAGTTTAGAGTTTCCTTCACGTCTTATTCTTAAATGCTGGTTTAGTTTTTGTCTGGTCTGTTCTTGATTTAACACTAGATCTTGATGTACAGTTGTAGAATTTTAAATTGTATTTGTCCTGGTTTGGGTGGTCTTGGGCTACTCTTCTTTAGTGTTATTAAGTTGGTAAGTTTGTCAAACTTACTTATCAGTTTTGTGCTGGTTTGGTTGCAGGTTTGCGTCATTATTTAGTTCTACGGTTATCATTATCATATCAGATTTAGGGCATGTTCACACTTAAGAAATAATCTGCACCGGTCCTCGCTGGATGTAGTACCACCATTCACCAGGAGGGGGTGGCTCGCCTTTTGGAGAGCAGCGTATCAGCACAATATAGATGAGAGGAACTCACGGTAGATTTGTGTAAATGTTTTATGAAATCAGACGTTTGGAGCAGCAACTTTGACTGAATGGAAAAACATACTCTGGAAATTCATTCGATGCAAATTGACTGTTAACTTTGTTTTATTTCATTTAAATGCATTTTTCTAAACTTTGTCATCTGCATTGTCTAACTTCTCTCACACACTTTTATAGGTGCGCACATATTTTTTGGAGTTTTTGTGCCATTTTTAAATCGTGGACCAGAGTACGCTTGTTTGGTGCATTCATATTACCACAAACAAAGCGTATTACTTTCTTTCCAGTCCAAAAAATATATTTTATTGTCGAGAAAGAAATTCACTGTTGAGGATATTTTTACTAACCTGGGATTTCCCTTTCTGTTTCTCCTTTCCTCTCCTCTGCTCTATCCAGATGAACCGTCCCATCCAGGTGAAGCCAGCCGACAGCGAAGGACGAGGAGGTAATTAACCTTCTCCTAGTCTCCATCGAACACCCCTCTTAGACCACACAGCAAAACACAAACACACAGCCCCAACTCAAACACAGCACGTGCACTATCCTTAATATTCTGCTCTCACTTGCGACACACAGGGAGTTAGTGGAGTACCTCGTAATATAGGTCACTTGCTTCTATTGACTTCCCATCTGTGCCAGCACCGGGGCAGTCTCAGGTTCACAGTCGCTGGAAGCAGTTCAAAGGCAGAGACATAGAGGCCGAAGAGATGGCCACTATCCCACAAAGTGATATTTACATCCAAAATAGAGATTTATCTCATCAAACAGATGGGTGTTTGTAAAGCATGGGACAAGCTCTTATACCACAAAATACCAAAACTTAAAACATCTAACGTACTCAATACTTGGAAACTTCTAAGAACTGCAAATTTGAGTTTGACGGTATTCCATGACACTGCCAAATACATCTAGTTTGTTGTTGTTATTAAGTGTTCTTTATAATGCTCAGGTGTCATCTCAGAGCGATGTGGCAGATAGTGAATAATGTGCATTAATAAGCAAGGATGCCGCAAACCAGTGACATGTAGATGTAACCTGAAACTAGTGATGCACCAGTATGGAAATTTTAGGCCGATAACGATGTTATTGAACTAGCTGGGGCCAATATTGGGCCGATATTTTCTGTCATGTTTGCATATTTTAAACACTTGTGTATTTCCAGTTTAAACACTTTCAAATATTTTTGAAAATAAACTAGGTCCCCTTTATAAGTTACTTCTAAAATAAGAAACCTATTTCAAAATGTATATAATACTTTTTCTTCGGTAAAAAGAACTCACTCTTCCATTCCAGAGGTACTGAAGTGTACCTCTGCGTGTGTCATCACGTTGTTCCTCCTCTTCTAACTGTAAGTGCAGCTTCTCCTCAGTCTGTGTCTGTTCAAACACTCAGAGCTCTTCTCTTCATCTTAAAACCTCTCCCACAAAAATTATTTGGAGTTACATGTCTAAACTGATCGTTTAGGAGAAAAATTGGTCAAATAATGTCTGAAAAAAGCATTGCATTTGTCGCAGGTTGCGGGTGAATTTGGCACGAGTATATTTAATGATAAGTTTTGTCTAAAACTTTTCTAGACTTTTTAAAAGCTTAACTTTATCATTTCTGTGCCTTTAAACTCAGATAAAAGACTGGACCAAAGTTTACAGGCTGTTCTGTTTGAATAAAGCAACACAAAGCCTCTGTGAACGGAGCTGCTGTTTTCTTCCTGTTTATGGCAGAGTTAACTCTTTCATCACCGAAGCATAACATTGGAGCACTGTTGTCTGTAATTTTGGTTGAAACTGATATCACTCAATGATGTGAATATCAGCCGATACCGATCCTGGGCACTTGAAACAATAACATAT
Organism: Rhinogobius similis; assembly: GCA_019453435.1. Lineage (NCBI taxonomy): Eukaryota > Metazoa > Chordata > Actinopteri > Gobiiformes > Gobiidae > Rhinogobius > Rhinogobius similis. The sequence goes on along the minus strand of CM033621.1, from coordinate 17,050,471 downwards.
TTTGTGATCTATTATTACTGAACTAATTACCACTGAAACTACTTTATGCCACTGACAGCAAGAGAGCAAAAACTGTGCAGTATAGCTGCAATAAATAAATAGCACATTGAAAGTTAGTTGCTGTCGATAATGAGTCATGAAAGTTACTCATTTCACTCTGTACCGCTCAAATCTTATTTGATAAGAATCTTACAATTACAAAGAACTGTGTGTTGAGAGGTACACACAGGGAGGGCATCTGACACTCCCACTTTGTCCAGTGCCTCTCTCTTTCAACTGTCTCTCCTCCGTAACGTGACTAAGCGCTGCAGCAATACTTCGTTCACAGACAACCAACAAACGGCACTAGTCGTAAAGCTGCAGATGCTTGGACATGACTCCTGCAGTTGAAGGTTTGATAATTCTCTGGCACAAGAGCCAGAGTTAAACCACTGTTTCAGATGAAGAGAAAGGAGCTGCTTCAAATCCCAGGCTTGTGTCGATCACTGCATCAGGAATTATTGTGCCTAACAATACATTACCTGATTAATATGAGCTTATTACTAAAACACATCATTTGAAGCCTTTTTGTCTTTTTGTCAATGCCACCAGAGTTTCTCCCTAAAGTTTCATACTCAAAGTCAAACCTCCGCAAAAGCAACTGTATCAGGTTCACCATATTTCCCATCAGCTCCCTCACTAAAGGATGCCAAATTGCATTGTGGAGTATTCACTTTTCTGGATAGAGTCTGGCTGACACATTGATTGACTAGATCATTCTGAATCCATTTGTGAGTACCATCACTGAGGTTAATGCAGATTAGGCCAGTTAAAGATTTACATGGTTGGCTGTGGCTCTAATTGGCTCGCTCTGTGTCTAGCTGGTGCGTGCGTTTAAGAGTGCTGATTTAAACGGCCCGGGTCACATCGGAATGAGCCACTCGACTGATTTACTGTATATGGTCAGCCGTGAGTCAGATGGCCCAACGCTGTTACCACACACACACCACATGTAGATCTCATTTTGGTCATGGAGGCCCTTTAATTAACAGCCATCTAAAAACAAGCAAAGTCTGACTGACAGGGCCTGGGCAAAAGCCAATGGGCATTCTCACCAAGATAAATTGGATCTCTGGGCTTAAGAGGGAAGGATGGATGGGTCCCAATATCAATTACTATCCCTTTTCGCTGAAAGAGGAGCGACATGAACCGGCAGTGTGAATAAAATACAGGCTCTGAGGCCAGCCCAGCCCTGTGAGCGCTTCAGCTGAACTTTCTCTAAAGAGGACAGGATAGGACACAGCCCAGAATGAAATAAGACCAAGCAGACAGGCCCCAACAGAGATATTGAGCGTTAATGGCAACAGGAAGTCAGGAGACAGGCCAAGGAAGTAAACCACAACCGCGACTGACAATGAAATGAGATTTACTGTGAAGGCCTGTGGTTAAAGGAAAACAGACAGCACAGCTGGGGGAGGAAAGTAACAAGGGATTCATCTCCGGGCCAAAGGAGCAGCCAGGTACACCAATCCCTATGGGGCCCACTACACTGTCAAAGCCAGGCCTGCACTGGGACATTTGCACCTTTAGAATGGAGTCACATTTATCACCACCAAGACATGGGCAATTATCTGTCATGGGGAGTTGTGCAGAGGTCTCGATTATGTGTCTGCACAGGCATTAGGGCCCATTACTCCATTTGGAGACTCCAGTAGACCCTCTTTTGTTCAGCATGTCCCTGAGAGACATCTTCTCTCTGGGGATGGAGAATGTCAGGAAGAAAACCTCCCCTGAAAAAAATGGCCGGGACGTCTGGCGCCGCATAGGCCTGCTGCTCAGAGCCACGCTGGAGCGCAGTCTTTATTCTCCTGCTGTCTGCTGCACTGACTCATTTCTCTATTCATTTATCTTTGGATTATTCAAAAAGAATGGAACTGAGCATGAGGTGTCTGGTCTGTGGGTGGACGATCATTTTATTCAAAAATCTAAATTTGTGTGATGCTTCAAATCCCATTTTATATTTTTAGTTTTTTAAACATGCAGAGAAAGCTTCTTGAATGCAGACTGGTAGTGATTATCTTCATGTGCAATATTCTGCTACAAGTCAAGTAATTTCAACTTTAACTAATTTAAGGTAGCTGCATATTTGGTCAGCTGTTTTGCAAAACCTACAGAAAGCTACTCCACAAAGTTGTCCATATGTTATAAGTCAAATGTTACTGTATAAACACTTTAAATCCAAATAAATTGCACTAGAAATAGTAGTAGCATTTGGTTTCATCCGTGAACTGTCTTGGTCGCAGAAATACAATGGGAGAGAAGAGGTGAGGGGGAAGATAGAAGCTCTGCTCTGCTTGAGTGTAACCCGTGGAGGAATATGGAGCGGGTGAGAGATGGGAGACAAAAAGAGTGAGTGAAGATGCGGCGACAGGATGAGAAAGTTAACGGAGGGTGATGGAGGCAGCTGAGTGAATCTCAGCAGTAAATCATCTCCGAGCCGCCCCAGCCCTATCTCCTCCTCGCCTCGCCACGAATCTTTTTCCCTCTGACCTTGTCTGCCGCTGTGTCTGTGAAGAAAAGATGGGGCCAGATTATCTATGATTGGAGATGGCCATTATCTAAACACAATCTTGGAGCCATGTCCCTCTCTTGTGGCGAGTGCTGTGAGACTGGAGACCACACTGATGAGAAGCAAGATGATGGGTCAGCCAACAACACCCTCTGCTTTTATTAACTGTGATAAGAAGGTTTCGAGACTCTCTTCAAATGTCCTGCAACCTCCATCAACACTTAGTTTTTCACTATGTGCCATTCAAACGGCAACTACACTTCTCTCTTAGGCTCACTTGTTTATTACTTCCACTATGTTGTTTGAGTCTATACTTATAGGCGCACTGCAGTCCCCTTCAATGCCTCAACAGTCGTCCGGGAGAGTCTTTTTTATATCGTCGCTCTCCTGAACTTGTCTGGTCAAAAGGAGCTATTGTGGAGGGGCCATGTTTGTCCTTGCCAGCCTGCTGCTCTTCAGAAGGTTGACCCCAGTTGGACAGTGCAGAGATTGACAGGACCTTAAGATGTTGCACACTGAGCAGTAATGCCCCAGCGCAGCAGGTAGTGGAGAGTGAAGGCTGCCGGCTGCACAGGCTGGCAGGACACAGAGGAGGGGCTGTCTGGCGGCCCCACACGCCCACAAAGGAGCACACTCCACTTTACATGCAAATCACTCCAAAAGATCCCACTGCGCCTCTGGACACAATCATGCCAATTCGGAAAAGTCACATGAACCATTGTATGTCTGCGAAGAAATACACTAAAGACGGATAATAAATGTCGCAAAATACACATTTACAATTTTACATTTCACCAGGCAATTTTTGTTGTTTGATCATCACTTGTCGAAACACATTTGAAGAAAGCAACCCACAAGCGATTTAAAAGAGCAGTTGTAACGTTTTATTTATATAGTTTTTACAGTTTCTTTACTATACAGCTGTGATTACCTGTAATTTGGAAGTAATTTGTAGGTCTAAGCTGACTCTCTTTTCTGGCTATTGCATGTTACTGTCCCAGCTCCCTCTGATCAACAAAAGACATATGTGTTATAGGATCTGTACAATTGCTTATATTGATATTAGAGTAAATTGTTTCCCATTCATAGTAGAACATGAACATCCAAAGCCCTCTACATGCTGGAATATCATTAAGCTGAATTGAGTACAAAAATCTTTGGAAAATTCACCTTGTCACTTCAACACTGCAATGTTTAACATTTCAAACTTGAGTTTCTCTTTAGTTGTCATTGATACAGATGATAGTAGGAATAAAAAGTCAGAGGGACATCTCGTGTTAGAGAGGCCAGAACATGTTGTTTTAGACCTGCACAGAGGAGGCATAGGATGTTAGAAAAGAACACCTTTATACATATTAAGTCTTTTGGTATATTACACTTTTTTTATTATTAATTTGGTGTGTGTCATTTTGGGCCATGTATTGCATTATCTTATCCATCCATCATTGTTTTTCTATGCTTTATACTTCAACAATATTTAATAATTACAATTTTAATTATTTAGATTTTATTAATGGCGGTATATAATTGACTTTTGGTGATTAGTTGTCTAAAGAAAGACATGGATTCATTAACACTGTTTAAAGGACAGGCTATCCATCATAGTGACTGTGTCCTAGAGGTAAAGTGTTATTCCCTGGAGCTCAAAAGTTAAGTTGATTAAAGCTGTCAAAACCATTGCCAGAGGCCTTTACTAACTTAGGTTTTAATAAGCTTCAACAATTGTGAATTGTAGCTGAAATAATAACAAATATGGAGTCACAAAATTAATTCTGTACATCGGTTATTTTAAATAACGTGAGTTATCACCTATAAATAAAGGTGCACTCTGTAACTTTTCAGTTGGGGGGTGAGGGGACACCTTGTCAAAATATGACATTAAAGTTATCTATCTCCATGGAGACATGCAGGTGACGCAACCAGGCTAAACTACAGGTCAGATCTGGAGAGACAACCTTGCTCACAGTTAACAATAAAAACATATGTCACGCAATAAATGCAAGGATATGTCATATTATGGAATATTCAAACCAATACCAAACAGTTCTGGCAGGTCCTCTGCCGAAAGGTTACATGGTGCACCTACGCAAAAAACATTGTGCCCTGAATTATATCGGTCTGAATACCTTGTCTATTTTAAAGTAAACAAAAGCTATATTTGGGTTTTAGAATGTTGAAAAAATAAGACTGTTGCCATAGTAACTGACAATTCGAGCTGGAAGCTGAAACCCATGGAAATCATGTATTAATCAACCATTGTCAACCAATCACACTAAAACGCAACTAGTTGATAAACATTTTAGGTGTATTTGACAGGAGAATTAACTAATTATAGAAAAGCCTGGGTGAGAGTGAAACATTTTAGAAATAACAGAGGCCTAAAAAGAAATTTGATTTCTGCTAAATCAATAAGCGAAGCTCTAAATTCTATAAATCTGAGGTAAGAGAATATTTGAGCACTTTTGAGAGACATGTGCTACAAATTAGCTGCTGTGATTGACACATCACAAGTAGATGGGTTTGTAACATAAAGTAGGAGGAACTGACTGGTCAGGCAAGTCATTTTCTATATTCACACATAGGAGAGCTTTTGTTGATTGCTGCCCATATGCATCAAAGCCTATATTCACATTGAAACCCAGACTTTGCCACTGGGAAAAACAAAGACTGAAGTTAGCCTGCCTACACGTGTCTGGTGGTTAGGCCCCCCAAGGCTCACGGACCAGGAAGCACCACTGTTTTCTAATGAGTCTATAAGAACTCTTCTCAACTCTGGGTGTTGTTATGCTGCCTGCAACATTACTGTGTGTTTGAAATGCACCCAGTGGCCTAGGAGGCATCTTTTATCGTTGAATGCAGCTGTCCGTGCTTTCTGAACATTTACTACCACCAAGCTTCCTTAACTACCGCCAGCGGGAAAAAGTGATAGAATCTTTGAAAAAGGGAGAATATTTACCGCACAAGACAACAAAAGTTCTTTTTTATAGAGAATATTAATAGTATTGGAAGACTAAAACTTTTTGAAACCTAGACTTCATAGAAAATGGATCATAGCCTGGAGATAGTGTGAAGAATGACAGTAAAGGGTGCTACAGAGACAATGGAGAAATGTATAGAGAGAAAAGTACACTTTATATGCATACACTGCTGCCTATAACACAAGTACCACTTTATTCCACAGAGAGAAGCATCAATCTTGACAGCATATGGCGTCTGTGCAAAATCCATTAATTTTTAATATACCGGGTGCTGAAATGAAAGGGCTTCCTGAGACAAGCAATTGTCAGATGTCAGTTGTGTTTTGATAACTTTTTTGATCTCCGTTTTTTTTTTATTTGCATTCATGAAACAGAGCTGTCAACATGACATCTTGGTGTGGACATCTCTATATCTATAGATCTACAGGTGTACGTCCATATGGGACCTGCAAAATGGTGGCATCGCAAATGAAAAACTGAAAAGCCCATGTGTTTTACTCCACATATTTAATATAGAATTATTTGTTTTACTGTGAGATTTTTGTCTCGAGGGGTCACAAGCTGCTGTACTTCTTGTATCATTCCATCATATAAATTTAAGGGCAGTCCCTGTAAAAGCAATATGTACATTTTAAAATGTAAATTATTATGTGCGCCTGGAGGCAGATAATTTGTGTCAGCCCCAAAGTAGTTCAAAAGTATATCCATTGTGGTAATCGCTAAATTACAGTATGATGGATGTAGAAACACATCCATCACAAAACAAATTACAAGTAGATAATACTACATAAAAGATAAAATACAAAATTAAATAAAAATGAGGGTGGTGAGACTTTTCACACCGTTCTTGAATATATCAAAATATGAATGCTTCGATGTAATCTGAACCTCAAAAGCGTCTCTGTCTATGGAATTTTTCTTTAGTGTACACTGGTCTACTTGAAAAGAAAAACCTTTAACATTTACCTGATATCCATTTGGACATGTGGGCCGGTGTTAGAGCAGAGGATGTATTAGAAGATATTTATTAATATTCATAAAATGCCAGTTTAAACCTTGCAAGTGGCCATAGGAGATGTGTGGGAACTTGCAGAATCCAATAAGAGCTGCTTGGGAGACAGGTATAAAGTGGACTAATTAATAGCAATCTATACTCTGGCCAGGGCATGCAGTGAGCCAACCGAGACACTCTCAGGTCCGGCAATGAAAAGATAGCAGCTCCGAATTCATTTTCTCGCAGTGGCTCTCCCAAAGGAGGCCTCTGAAGTACACTCACACTGCCTTTAATGCCTACACTGGGGTGTCATTTATTTTTGCGTTTGCCAGCACATTTGGAAAGTTCATTACCTCACTCATGGCTTGTTAATTAGCCTTGTAAAGCCGCCATTAGATCTCTTCGGGCCGGGGCTGAGATGAGACTTTTTGTCCCGAAACATTAGCACACTGCAGGAGGCCTGTAAAAGTGCACTTATGCCCATTTAAGGCTCTGACACCTCCCTGAAAATGTGATGGAGGTGCAGACAGGAGTGGGCTGCTGTGATCCCCACGCCTCACCTTTGCTATTGCAGGGAGGGGTCAAGCTCATTCCGGACGCACACCTGTTCAGGGCTGACTTTGGAGCTTTTTATATAACTGTGTCGGGCTAGAAGACTAAAGTGCTGAAGTAGAAAGAACTTGAAAGTAGTGAATGCTCTAGGTTCACAACAGCAGAGTAATGGTTGTGGGTTCAAATCTCTGGCATCTCCAGTTCTCAAAATGTCAGATCAAAGCTGTGTATTTGTGGGTTAGTACATTTATTTGTGTATAATTCAATGTAACAGATTGTTGTGTTTGCAGTCACAGGAAAACACATAAACCAGTAGTTTATTGTTTGTGAAAGATAAATTAATTAATCAATAAAATCGTAGAAAGAATCAAAATAAAATCTTAAAATAATATGTATTATTATTGTATATGTACGTTGTTGTTGCTTTTTTAAAACTTGAAACTGGGATAAAATGACTTATTGCACTTGAAATAAGAAATAAAGAAAATACTTTCTTATTTCAAGTGCAATAAGTCATTTAAAATAAGAATTTAATAAGTAATAAATGTTGATAATTCATATTTCAAGACATCAAACGTATATAAATGTCTTAAGCACAAGATAATTCTTGTGTATCTTTAACTAAGTGTAGCTCAAGAGTATGGTGATTGTGAAGCTTGTAATCCAAATGATTTTAGATTTAGAAAGTTTGAATAAGCATAACAAAGCTTCAAGTTTTACAATCTTTTACAGCATAGACCACAATATCAAAGATGCATTGGTCAAGATAAGAATAATTTCTACCGTCATATATCTGAGAATTTCAGTCAATCAAATAAATACAGTATAATGAGCAGTATAATAAGACTCTGATGTTAAATGTTAAATCTGTGAACCCTGCTGTGTGAGACATCACTTCACTCGAACAAACACGGACATCTCCAGCAGCAGCAGCAGTAGCAGCAGCAGAGATAGCCCAGGTCAGCGTAGTCTCATTCATTATTCAAACACTCATTTGTGTGGTCAAGCGAGCAGCCCGAATGTGATTCATATGAACTTTACAGAAATGGAACAGGTTCTGATTTCCCCGTCGCCAAAAGTAAACCCGGGTGCTATATTTTTAGAGCAGCTGCGTCTAATGGGGCCTGGCAGGTACAGGAGGCGTCACATCTGTCGAAGACCAGGTGATGCCCCCCTTCCCCTTCCACATGCATGCACCCTCCCATACCCGTTCCCCACCAGTCAAATGACTCACACTGAAGATCAACAGTGTCATTTCCAATAAACTTCTCTTCCTCTTCCTGCCACTTTCCATCAGTTCTGGCGATGGCTTCTTGCTAGTAGCCATTTCATTCCACAACAGGGCGAAATAGGGAAATGCAGAATGTTGAAGTTGCATGAAAACATAAATGCTCTGTCAAATCAGGGGTACTTGAATAATTCATTGGAAAACCCTGAAATCGGAAGAGGAAGAGACATGTGCGATTTAGCCAGGGTTCATATCAGGGTTTGGTGTGTATCAGTCATAGCTGTTGGTTGTAGATTCAAAATTCGTAAGCAGCATCATGCTTTATTTGTAAGACCGTCTGTTGTAGTGATTGAAACCTGTACTTGTATAGGCAATAAACCTATTTGATCAGAACTATTTTTGAAGGAACATTGCTTTGAATAGAGTGGAAATGTTGAATACTTTCTCATTCACTTCTGGTGCTAACCTGAACTGCTATATCTTGTTCACAACAAAGCCAGAGTTCACCCTTCAACTCAGTGCCCAACACCTCTGACACCAAGTTTACATGTCAACCTTTGATAAAGACAAGATGCAATATAACATCCTATCTATTTACTCTCTTTAAACCGCATAAAGCATCTCACAGATCTGAACTACGCCTACCTGAGGAAAACATTCTCTTTTCCATACCTCAAACCTAAAACCCACAATGCACACAACATCACCACTATCAAATATCTCGCTGGCTGACTTGAATAGCTCACCGGAAACACAGATATATCTGCCTTTACGCCAGGACTGGGGTGGGGGTGGCACACCGCACCACTGTAAGATCAATAACAACAACAACAGCGGCAGCGCTAACACAGCCGACTGCTGATAAAAGTGGGGCTTCAGATGCACTCTAGCTCCTCAGCTCAGCACAACTATAGAGTCTGTTGTCTCCTTTCCTTACACCCTTTCTCTCTCTCTCCCCATCTAGAAGACAGGAAGCTCTTTGTGGGAATGCTGGGCAAACAGCAGAGTGAGGATGACGTGCGACGCCTTTTCGAGACCTTTGGGCAGATCGAGGAGTGCACCGTGCTGCGAGGGCCTGATGGGGCCAGTAAGGGTCAGAGCCGCCCACCACACGCACCTCCATCACAGAGTAGTGTCCTATCTGTCCCACAAACACACCTCAATCACAGAGTAGTGACTCGTCTGTCCTAATACACCTCCATCACAGAGTAGTGTCCTGTCTGTCCTCACAAACACACCTCCATCACAGAGTAGTGTCCTGTCTGTCCTCACAAACACACCTCCATCACAGAGTAGTGTCCTGTGTGTCCTCACAAACACACCTACATCACAGAGTTGTGTCCTGTCTGTCCTCTAATACACCTCCATCACAGAATAGTGTCCTGTCTGTCCTCACAAACACACCTCCATCACAGAGTAGTGTCCTGTCTGTCCTCACAAACACACCTCCATCACAGAGTAGTGTCCTGTCTGTCCTCACAAACACCTCCATCACAGAGTTGTGTCCTGTTTGTCCCACACACACCTCCATCAGAGTAGTGTCCTGACTATCCTCACAAACACACCTCCATCACAGAGTAGTGTCCTGTCTGTCCTCACAAACACACCTACATCACAGAGTAGTGTCCTGTTTGTCCCACACACACCTCCATCAGAGTAGTGTCCTGACTATCCTCGGAAACACACCTCCATCACAGAGTAGTGTCCTGTCTGTCCTCACAAACACACCTCCATCACAGAGTAGTGTCCTGTCTGTCCCACACACACCTCCATCACAGAGTAGTGTCCTGTCTGTCCCACACACACCTCCATCACAGAGTAGTGTCCTGTGTGTCCTCACAAACACACCTACATCACAGAGTTGTGTCCTGTCTGTCCTCTAATACACCTCCATCACAGAGTAGTGTCCTGTCTGTCCTCACAAACACACCTCCATCACAGAGTAGTGTCCTATCTGTCCTCTAATACACCTCCATCACAGAATAGTGTCCTGTCTGTCCTCTTTCTGTCCCCTTTGTCTTTCCCTCACCTCTGCTTTTTAGGTAATAGCCCACCAATGTTAGACAAAGTTATTGTCAATTATTAGAAAAATGAGGCAATAAAAGCTATTCAGATGTGAAAAATTAAAAATGATAAAATGATAATGATACTGATAATACAATACTGTAATTAATAATAGGTCACAATTTCAATAAAGATTATTTTACATTTGTACTTGTAAAAATAAATAAAATAAAATGGACATTCCAAAAAAGAAATGCTGGTCATAATTAAATGAAAAATAATTGGACACTTCTGGTGCAACTCACCTGGCTTTCTTCAGGTCAGACATAAACATAATCACATTTTTTTTTTTTTCTGAAATAAATTGCCATAGTGTTTCCATTTGGTATTTTCAGTAATTACATCATTCAGTCTAAAACTTTTCATAAATCACATTCCAATCAATCACTCATTTGAGATGGTTTGTAAAAAAGAAAAACTGTCTCATAATCTCTCTGAATTGTACATTAAGTTTCCTTTCTGGAGTTGCATTTATGAATTTGAAACTGCCACACCTTCCAGACTTTCATTTCTCACTACTTTTGCATTTCTTCTTCCCTTTCTTCCCCTCTCTCTGCTTCCTCCGTCTCATTTTTCATCCCCATCCTCTTCTGTTGTCTCTTCATTACTGCAGCTCCACTCTCCACCCTGGGCTCGTTCTCAACAAATACATCACAAACACCTTGTCTTTCCTCAGCCCTCCCCCCGCCTCCCCCCTTCCTCCGCTCGCCTCCCTCCTCCTCCTCACACTCTTCCTGTTATCAGCAAAGTGGAGGAGTGTAATCATGTTTGTTTCCCACATTCCCATCATCCCTCCCTGGAGACACCATTGGACGATAATGTCCTACTGTAAATAAAGCTGCCAGGCTGCGGGTTATGTTTCTGTCACTCACTTTGGTGCCGCACATTTCACCACATTTAGAAGCATTTTCTGTCATGTCTAAAGCGCGTTCTTTCTATTTGCACCTTTTGTCGGAGTTTGCATCAACGAATGCATCATTGTATTCTGAGTTAAGGAGATGCCTAATTTACCAAAGCATGCGAATCATCTGAGGTGGGTTGAGCTCAGAATCAGAAATCCGAATCAGAAAAGTGTTTATTGCCATTGTCGGTGAACAAAATTCACAAACTAGGAACTTGCTTTGGCGCTAAGGTGCAACACAAACCAAATTTTTGCTCAACTTAAGTGTGAATAATATAAGAACTAAGAATCCAAAGTCAGGAGAAACTGTCTGGATGTAACATTTGATCTAGTGTTGTCAAGAAAAAACGTGCCAAATCTAAACTTCTGACTAAAACACAAAACTTCAATAGTTCCCCTTGCACAGTCTGAAGCAGAGTTGATATAAAATGCATAGAGTATTTCTGGAGATTGTGCCATTTTAGCTGTAGCAAGTGAGATCCCGCCTATGTGAACAGCAGTATTTGAACACAGGATTGGTAAAAGTTTTCCATTAACAGGGCTATAGAAGGCCACACTAGCCTCTAAATATTTGATGTAGCAACCTTTTCTGTTGGACCACATAGAAAACCCTGCACAAATTGAGTTAAAGTTGTCAGGGGAGAAGGGCTGTCCCGATGTTTTAAGTCAAAAGGAATGCAATTTCATTTTTGACAATACAGTCCATGTGAAAAATTATTCATGTATACGCTTCTTTATATTCAACAGCAGATCATAATTAATGGCCATGTTTTCTTTTGTTTTTCTTAACATGTTTTATGTTTCTCAGGTCATACACTGTATCTATAATCTTATTCTAAATTAACCGTTGTACATTTAGTCAAGAATCGTCTGCTTTTCCTTGTCCCCTTTTCCATTTTGCTTGTCTCTGCTCCCTGAATACTCTCTCTCCAAGTACCCCAGATGTTTAGAGTTGATTGACAGCCCATAAAATGAAAAAGGCTTGCTGCAGGAGCTAGTTTTCTCCCTCATTCAGACTGTGGCTCTGTGTCACCTGCGCCTTCCTTCACACCCATCAACTGTTGTCTTTCTACTGTCTCCTGTGTGCTATTACTATTTGTGTTTAAATCAATATGATCATCACTCCTCGCCCAAACTTTTATTGTTTAAAACTCCAGAGGATTCAAAGTTCACGACTCGAATGGTACAGTGCTCATCTGGTATTTAATTTTACCTACTTTTCAGCAGTACCATGCAATCATTACAGGATGTTACGGCAAATTATTTTGCCAGCTCCCACACTTGGGATGGGGTTTGTGTAATTTGAATGAGACAGACCTTGAAATGACAGTGCTATCTGTTCCATGATGGAGGCTTTGTCCCCTGTTGATGTAAATGTATGCTACTCAGAGGCTTTTCAGTGGCCCTCTCCACCAGTAAAAAGGCAGAGAAGTTTAACATCCATCTCTTTACGCTGCTCCTCAAAGTACTTTCAAAGTGCAACACTTGCTGCCAGAGTTGAATAGAGCTTGGAATTGTCAGGAATAATAGAGAGATGGCTTTTAGGTCTATAATTAAGTTGTGTTATAAATGTCACCCATCCAGCGGGATGGAATTCATGCATACATATTATACCCCAGGAATTCAAAAGGCAGAGCAGATCCCCTTTGCTTGAAAGCAATACAATTTCTCCCTTTTCTTTCCCTCCTCCTCTCATTCTGAGCCATCAAATTCAAAAACCTAAATGTGCACTATAATTTATGAGGGTGTAGCACTCAGCTGGATTCTTTGGAGATGTTGCACTCTCACTTCTCTGTGTCCTTTTAGTGTCACAGAATTGGCTTTATCACAGTGTTTACTCTTTTATTTTGGAAAATAAATGTGAGGGCCTTGTATGTTTGCTGTGACTTTGACACTGTTGGTGTGTGCCAGGCTTTTTTAGGAGGACTGGGGTCAGCGGGATCTTGGCACATTATCTGATAGTCGTTTTGGTGAACGCCAGTTAGCTCTCGCTAGAACCAAAAGGGTTTCACACAATGAAAGTGCTTCCTATTACGATAAACTGCAAAGGTTAAATATGTTTGTTCTCCCATGGTCACATTTGCAGTTAGAGGGCAGTGTTTCAGAGGACCTTTTCTGGCCATGGTTAAGTCAAGTCAAAGAGCAACAGATTTCTGTCTCAAAGGATTTTGCTTCTGTAGATCTACCACTTTGGGGACTTGAACAAAGGACTTGGCCTTTTCTGTCTAATTTCTGAGAGATTGTTATCCTTGGAATTGTAGAGAGAGCGTGTATTTTAGGCCTATATTGTCCTCAGATGACTTGTCACATGTAGCTATACCCTTCAGTTCAAGACCTGTTAATTTATGTTCCATGGAAGCAAAGATGACACTTGCTGGATTATTAGGGCTTGTAAGGGACTTCCTTGGCCACCCATCATAGTTAATTTAAATGAGTCATCACATTTTCATAGAGAGCACAAAAAGGAATCAAAGTAACAAGGATATGTAACTTTTGAAAAACTTGTCAGAGGACTGGACTGAACTTTGGAGAAGATGCCCGGTTCAGAGACCTTTCTGTCTTCTTGATTCATGAAAAGGTGACAATATTAGTGTTTAAGTATAAGTTTGTTAATTAGGTATATCTTTGGATTTAACACATCGGGTAACTGAAGGCAAGGATAAGAATAGGACATAACAGAATAGCTCCTCCACTCTAGTGCCATCATAAAACAGGGAGAAATCGCCTCTCTTTAATTTAACAGCTTTTGGAAATTTACCAGATTTTACTGAGGTGGTATATCAGTCTTGGGGCTCATTCTTTATGTTGTTTAAATGTAGTTTATGGGTTGCCCTGACTTGTCCGTTGACACACACTAACTCAACATTAGGGTGTATAAGCTTGTGTTATTATCAGAGTAAATCAGTTTTTTTTATTTGCTATTTGAAATGTTAATACAATAGAGCTCCAGAATGCTGTCGCCACTGGCTGCTCTTTTGTCTCTAGGCCAACTTTTATGTTCACTTCCCAGCGTGCATAAACTACACACAACTGATTCAAGATCATTTGAATACCCCTTGAGCAAAAGGCCTCTCCCTCCAGTCTGAAATTATACACAAGCAGAGATCCGGTTAGATGGACAGATTATAATACTATGCCTTGTCATCATAATCTCTTTTCTGAGTGAGTGCACACAAATCACAATGTGTAAATATTAAACAGATTGATGATCACAAACAAGTCAGGCTAGTAAACGCCTTGCCTCTATTCACCAAAGTGGAATAAGAAAAAGGAAGCGGGCAGGATGTTCAGCAGAGCTGTTGTCCCCGACGACAATTGATAAACTAATTTATTCGCGTTTCAGCACCAACAAATTAATGGTAGAATCCATTTAGAAAGCAGAAACAATGGTAATGAATGGTGGTGTTTCCATATGCAAGGCCATCTCACTCATTATGCGTTTCTTTCTATTTTGTTTGTCTGTGCAGGCTGTGCCTTTGTCAAGTTTTCCAGCCACGCAGAAGCCCAGGCAGCCATCAACAGCTTACATGGTGGACAGACTATGCCGGTGAGTAGAGAATAAATAAGACAATACTTTTGAATCCAAAGATGGACAAATAATGCACAGTCAAATATAAAGCTGTTAAACTTCAAGGTGCTCTACTCGATTTTTCTTAAAAACAGAAGTAGTTCATTCAGTTTAAACAGCAGTTTGCATCGAATATTCCTCTTATTCCTTACTTCCCTAAGACATTCCTAACAACAGCCTAACTTCCTTGTTTGAGGAGCTAAGAGCTGTTTTTACAGTGTATCCGTGCTGAGGCAAAACAGATTTTAATTTATTGCATTGGGAAAATTGAGTACAGTCCCTTTAATGCAAATAAATCATAAATATTTTATGGGTAAAGAGTTGTTTACCATCCCGAGTCATTTGACCAATGTGGATGCACTCTTTACTGCCTAAAGCCCAAAGTTACTGGAACACAACTAACCCTAATTAAATATTTAAATACGGGGTGAATATTCCCTTAAATCAGAACGCTTATATACACAAGAACATCACTTTTCAAAGCACAACTATCCAAGCCTCTGTCTGTTTTGCTACGAGCTTTAACAAAAGATGCAGGAGTCAGCATTCACCACATTCACACAGCGGTATATTCAGTGCCTCTCCTTGAGACTCTAAATCCATGTCTTACTCTTTTCAAAATACCTTTTCACAGAGAGATATGGTGTTTACATTCACACCCCTATCAAGATGTGATTACTTTGCACAGTGCATGAATCTTTAAACATGTCCGCCGGAGATATTGTATGGCATATGATACTGTGATATTACAGACTGCCAAAGGTTCGGAATGAAGTCCAAGTACAGTTTGATGAAAATGCTCCCACAATTTGAGCAGAGTGTACAAGTTACCACAAAAGTATAGGCAAGAAAACATACCTCAGATTCATCGTTTCAAAAGTAAGAGCAGCTCTATTAACCTGATGGTGCAGTTGGGAATTAGTGTGAAATTAGTTGCTACGTTGTTAAAAGAAATCTTAGTCGTGTTCACAGCAAAAGCATAAAATGGTTGCAATAAACTTTTGAACTTAAAATTGGAAAATGTGTAGGCACGTGCTTTTATGGATTATTTCCATTATCTTTGGGTAAAGCATTTTTGCCACTGCAGAAGAAAATGCCAGTGACATTCATTATTAGTACATTTGAGTCTGGAGAGACCCAAAGACACTGGTTGTGGTAAAAAGAAAAAAAGTATTTAAGCTTGAACATTTAAAATGGTCTTCAGTGCAATACAAGTGCAAGTATGTATTGGGTGGATTGGAGGATCAAACACCAAAAGCAGAACAGATGAGTAAAAAAAAAACAGGAAAAAAAAAACCCTAGGTGATAAGATTTAAACTGTATTTGGCTGTGACATCTGAAATTCTGTCTAGGTTTGCTCACACTTGGCTTCTCTCCATTTCCTCTTAAAAGCAAAAGGGCTGAGATGCGGCTATTTATCTTCATATATTATGAAACAGTCTCTGACTTTAAATAGGCAGAAATGATTGGCGTCCCTGCTCACTCTGGGAGACCTTGGCACTTCTGTTTTGGTTTGCTGATGTAAATGTCTATTTGTGTGTACACAAAAGTCTTTGGGGACTTGCTAATGCATTTGTCCACTCTATTACAGAGTTAAGTTTGCGAGTCAGCATCATACATCTGGAACTATTACCCAGATCCTTTCAGACTAATTGTAATTTCCTTTTTCTTCTGTCACCAATGAAGACTAAGTAAAAGAAATGATGAATTATGAGGCATTATACAGGCAGAGCTTTGCATTGAGTACAGCACAGCTGGACACACACACAGGCACTCACTTTTGCTGGCAGGCGCCCATACTTTCACACACTCCACTGATGTTCCGCAATAAATATTTACGGATGCTTCCTGGCAGTCAGAGAGTGTGCTGGAAGCCAGATGTAATTTACACATCTTTTTGATGCCGTCTCATTTTGCATTACATTGAAGTAGTGAGAGAGCCTGATAAACTGGTGGAGTCATTTCAACTTTGTGTACAGTGGAAGCCAAACTTTTTGCCGTATAATTCACAAGGGTCAGGTTTTAATAAGCACAAAACTTGAATAATGACTATGTTGTTCACTTGCCGTTGGTAAGCAACTCTTATAAAAGATTTTAATATACACTCTTCTTAGATATTTAACATAATGATGTTGTTTTCCAGAATTATACTATTTTTCCCAAAGAGCATCTAATGTGCTTTTAATGACAGCTTTTCCCATCCAATGAAAGTCACAGAAACAATTGTTATAAGCATTAAAACTGAGCTGCATAAACATTTTTTAAATTGTAAACATTTCACTACACCTGGTCTTACAGCATCAAAGTTTATATGGTTTAAGGATTTCTTTCTCCCCTCTTTTATTTATTTATTTTTTATTTTTTTTTTGCCTAATCATAAAAAAATATATTATACAAAATAATCTGCACTTACAATACTTTTCACTGCAAAAACATTTGAAGATCTTTAATGATGCTATGATAGTTTTACAAGGAGATGGGACCAATCCATCTGAGACAGTTTAAATGATCTAAGTTAATGATTGTATAAATATCTCCTCCATCTCTGCACCTGTTATCTGCCGCGTCCAAAACCTAACTGCCTTTCAGATTAATTGGCAAGGTGGCCATTAGCACCCGGCTAAGGCTGTGGTTCCGATGGGCTACACAGTTAATTTGGATAATATCAGTGCCACATGTCGTCAACAACAGACTAACAGGAGGCGTGATTCGGCTGCTCGGCTGCTCTGCCTCTGCCCACTGCCAGCTGTGGCTCTGGATGAACCTTGAACAAAGAAGTGCCTCTCTCTCTCCTTCCCTAATGTTCTCTCCGCAGCATCTGTGTTACCTGGCACACGTACTCACGCCATCATTAATACCTACAGCAAAATACGCTGGCCTCAAATGAAAGGCTGTAATGAAGTTTAAGGGCGCGGGATGCCACTAAAGGGCACGCACTGATAGATGCGGTCATAGCTTTAATTGATGTTTATTGTGGTTTGCAGGTGCTTCCGAAATTGACTTTAAAGGAAGATTGGGCACGGGGAGGCTGGCTAACTGGTTCAGCTGTTGTATGGGTGTCAGGCAGCAAAGGGGCAGGTGGCGTGGGTTCAGATGGCAGGGAGAAGCAGACAGGAGCAGTGTCATGTTCGGTGTCACGCCATGGAAGTCTGGACAGAGTAGGACTGTAGATAACGAGATAATATAATGGATGCTGTTGAGCTATTGTACAGAAGAAACATATATTCATTATCCGTGGCCGTATTATTAGTTTAATATTGCCTTATAACATGTTTTAATTAAATGGGTAACACTGAAGAAAGATGTAGAGGTCATTATTCACCTTATTCCGGAAGTTACCTTACGTGCCGCCGTCTTGTTTCTGTTGTATTAGTTTACATGGAGCAGACGAGCTCAACAGAAAATAAGTTCTACATGGACTAAAAAGCCGTTTTCAGACTGACCAGGAAATCGGTGCGTTGTTGACTTGTTGTTGCTTGTGTTCATTAAACATTTTACACAAATCAACCTACTTTATGTAACATTTTAGTGGCAAGACTTTTCCCTCGTTCGTCATTAGCTTTAACAGAGTTCTCGTCAAACGAAAGTGTGTTTATAGACGGAAGTGCAAAAAAACGCAAAAGTGGGCGGGGCAGAATAAGGTCAATAGTCTAAAATATATGTAAATCAGTAAAAATAAAATGAAATTAAAGCGCTTTAGGTGTAAAATACAGCTCCAATCAACTTGACATGTGAGAGAAATATAATGAGAATTAATCTTGTTATTTTCTTTAACTAAAATATGAGCGCATTTTCTGATTTTTTTCACTTAAAATTGTTTACTAATTTAGCAAGTCTCTACCCATGTGTTAAAGAAAAAACCAACATATATATAGTTTTGAATAACAATGTCACAATATCAAATTTTAGTGTTTAGTGGATTATTGTGAGAAGAAATGCCATGATTTAACAAATATTCCCGATTATTGACAGTAAAATACTTAATTTTGTCTCATTCAAATTGTCCCTAACCCTAACCATAGATCGACCTTCCACTTAACCAGCTTAGTGAAGTCAAACTTTATCAAATGTAAAGTCAAGTTAAGAAGTTAATAAAAGACAAAATAACATAAACAGCCAGATATAAACGTTTTTCTTACATTCGGGTTTACCTCTAGAGTATAAATTGAACTGAAATAACTTTTGCTTCTAGCAATTATTATCTTTTTAGTTTGTACAATTATATTGTTACCTGAATAATCACAATTATCGATCAACCAAATAATCTTGACATCCCTAGAAGAGAAGTGTAACATTGCTTTATTAGAATTACATTTTTCTCTTTTCCTTCTTTCTTTTAATTTTTTTTTTCAACATTCGAAACAAGTATGTCGCTGTGACCCATGTCTGTTTTTGGCTAGTTTAATTTTGGAGTGTGCTGACTGTCCACTGTAGGGACTAAAGTAGGTGTATAAACTAGGCTAAGTATCCCTTTAAAGCTATTTTTACTATAGCGGTCACTGTGTTGTGGGAACATACACACTTTTTATATCACTGCAATGCAATTTTACTGCTGTACTTCAGTTCTAATCCCTCTATTACTATTGCCTATATTTTCCGTAGGCCTGTACGAAAATCCAATCCAGGAGATTTTCACAAGTCAAGTGTGTTGTTGAGGGAATTAGATTAGTTTTTGAACCCATGACAAATTCCTTAGTTGTACCTGTCAAAAGTGAAGGCTCCCTGTTGGCCTTTATCAAATTCAGCAAATTCATTTTCTCTCCAGGTATAGGACCCATGCCGGCTCGGGTTATTATTCTGTTTGTTTGTCAGCTTGTGATTTTCGACTCGCAGTGAGGAGTGGCTGCATTTGCATCCACTGCCCATGGTCTGCTGCCACCTGTTTCTTAATTAAGTGTCCATATAATATTGTTTCATGAGAGATGATTCAGCCATGAAGAGATTTCCTTCTATTCGTCTTTCTTTCTGGGGTCGTCACAACAAATAGTCTGTCTCTTTGAGTGCAGTGTTTTGCATATTGATTTGGAATTTGACACAATCCACACACACGGAACTGGAAAATGGTGGGAAATTGGCTTTTACTCTGAGGTCCTCACTGTAAAAGAAATATTTCTAGATAAGTTCAAATTGAATTCAGGATATTAATCTTCATTTCAACAACTTTGGAAAGTTAAGATGCATTTTTTTCATGGACCTAGATTATTTTACCTGTTTTTTTTTACTTCTTTCAGGTCATTTCTTCTTTTTTTAAGCCAAATTGTTTGCAAGTGAGGTGAGAATTTTTTTTACTTACCTCATTGGCAAATACATTTTCTTATTTTAAGATAAATTATCTTATAACAAGTCAGAAATATCTTGAAACCTGTGAAATTGTCAAATAAGCAATTAAATCTCTTTTGGTCAAAACTACTCAAAATAAGATTAATGTTCTTAATTCAAGTCATTTTAAGCAATGCTATATATTGAATTTTTTTAATGCTGGGTTCAAGTTGGGTTCCTGTAACATTCTAAATAGTGAGCCTACGGGATTATTCGGTGTCACACAGGGCGTATTCCTCACCTCCTGGGGTTTTGTTTTGTTTATGACACTATGCCAGAGTCTGGGCGAACAGGACAGAGAAGCTTTCCTTTCATTGATTTCCATCAGATAAGAATTCTTTTTAAAAGTGTCTTGAATTGATAAGGTGAGTTTATGTTAGGCTAACAGCTGTTTTATCTGTAGTAACGTTAATTAACTCTTTTTGCTCTTGGAACAAAGGCCTGGATAGAGAAGTGTTGTAGATATGGTACTTTTAACTTATATAAAAGAAAGAATTAGGCAGACGGGCATTCCTAAGGGTGCATTACAATGTAATTAGCTACTGTTTCATTTCTAACAAACTTGAAAACCAGAGTTAGTTCATCATAAACTGTACAAAGTTATTGCTCACTCACCCATCCATATTATTCACTCCAATGAGTTTATAAGGGCTTTCCACAACTTTCAGAGCAGAGTTTACCATTACAGTAAAGCTAACAACAACTAGCATGGTAACAGCATAGTTGTTTTTTCAGACAATAAAATGCTTTATAATTAGACGCAAACCACACACAGCGCTCTCATAGAGATGCTTTTACAATATATCTGTACTGGGAACACACGGCTTTTACGTTATTACATTAAAAAAGTATGTTTATAATCAGCTGACAGAGGCATAAGACCTGGAAGAGAGAAATATGAAGTGTGTGACTTAACAATCCCATTACTGAGTTTCACAACATTCTATAAGCCGATATTATTTAACACAGACAAAGATTTATGTTAAAATATAGTGAGTTCTATGGTCTAGTCACTAACAGAAATGATCAGGTTCAACATTTGTGAATTAACTATTTCGATAGTTCATCGCAAAGTGCAACGTAATCTATCAACAATCCAGAATCTGAAAACCAGCAATAGATAGTTGCGCTACAGAAACGTCATTTGGCGACATGGGCAGGTGTTGGGGAAACTCTCAATAGGAAACACAACTTTTTTCCTTCATCTAATATATTTCTTGATGATTTGTGCAAATTGTATAGACAACTAATTATGTCGAGTCACAATTGAGTCTTAATGGAGGTTGTTGACATAGTGCTATCCCAAAAAAAAACAAATATATAGTTCTGTAGATGTGGAAATACAGCAGGTGGTGGTAGCATATAGCATTTAGCCGGAGCTACTGTTACTAACTTTACAAATTTGAGTTGTTGGGCAACTTTTTTCTTTGCCTTTTGCCTGTATCGGGCTCAATAGAACTCCTAAACTCGGCATGTGGCCTTAACCCTAATAGTTGAACAGGGTGATAGAACTGCGTTTCTTCAATAAAATGAATGAATTGCTTCCCCACAGAGGTCCGTTAGTGGGTGTATCTTCATATCCCGACAGTATCTATAGTTTCACATTGAGCTGGAAGACAGGTCAGAAATATGTGGCAGAATTTTCTATTTAACTGTTAAAACGAAGATTTGTTATTGGATATCTCTGGGCTTTATTACGTATTATTACTGGGCCTATCCACATTAGTGATGGGTGGATCGACACCAAATATCGATTTATCAGTATTGACAGAGGTATCAAATTTTATTTAGTATATATTTTTTAGGTTTTCAGATACTACCCATAGCATTACATGGAATCCGATCAAAACAAAAATCACTGGTATCACCCATCATTAATCCATCTGAAACAAAAACTGGAATAAAATCAATATCTTTGTTGCCAGAAGTCAAATATGTGTTTTCCCAATAGCTTCTGAAAGTTGCATTCATTAAGTTGAAAGGACTACAGGCCGTAAGATTAATATAGTAAGTTTCTAGAGCCAATCCTGTGGATTATAAATTTGGATATTTCTCCCCAAAATAGTACATCTAAAATATGCCCTCCTTCTTAAATTATGATATCGTTAAATTTTATGACGTGAAGGCAACCTATTCTAGGATGTTTTGTTTTTTTTAATGCTGCCCCCTACTTTGGGTGTGTCTCTTCTGGGTGCTACAGTATTATTTAATGTTTGTGTACTTTTACCTGCACCACTAGAATTCTTGCTCCGTCACCACTTGGGACACACTAAAATTAGATCTGAGTATACGATATCCCTCCGGCAAATGGACGATAATAGCACACTTCATCTCAGCCACAACATTTAGGCTCTTAAAGTCAGAATGGTTAGACCCTGACGAGACTTGCCGTGCTGTCAACACCTGCAGAGGCTGTGATAGTGCTTCAGTGTAGCTGCCAAAGCCGCTCAGAAAAGACATTGTAGCTTGCCTCCACTCTGCTGCCACAAAAGCACTCTGCCGTAGAGAGAGAAGCAGAAGCCAGACCAGGCCAGACTACACCCTGAGTCACCCAAGCACCGACTACACCCCGCGGCTCTCACTGCTCACGCGGCGGATGCTCACAATGTATTCTGCATGAGGTATTAAATGAACATAAGAATACACCAGATATACAAAGCAGAAAATGGAAGTGATCTAAATGCCAGGCGGTGCTGCAGGCAGGCCCGGCTGCCACGCTGCTGGTAGAAAGGATGTTTGCTCAGTACAATTCTCATTAAATCCAACTGCGCACTCCCTCCAAACTGGTCCGCGGAGTTGAGAAAGTGGTGTAAAAGGTCAGCAAGTGGAAGGAAATGAAATTAGAATGGAAAAGTGTGCCATTAACACTGCCACGTCAGAGTATTGATTTAACTAATTGAAATGGCATCGAGGGAGTAGTAGCTTCCTCCAGGCCGAGAGGAGGACTGCCTGACTCAGATAGTGTCCCCGCTGAGGTGCACCATCCAAAGGGTCACACATCCACCTTCACTACTCATTTGTAATATTTATCTTTCATCAGCCTCAATCTCCTTGACCAGGACATTTACCGATGAAATGTGGAGAATTTACAGGAAGTACGTTGTGAAGTTAGCCCAAAATGTTGTTAAATAATAATGTTGTTAATAATTATATCATTATTCCAAAGAAGAAAAACAAAAATGTGCTCTAAATCAAAGTGTGAATTTGTCCTGACCCTGTCTGGATGAGACATTTTATGAAGCCCTGTTTCATGTTGTGATTATGGAGTGCTTTTCTCCCTGTGTCTTTGCTTTTATGATCTTACTAATCGTGTCCGGACTGCCCCTTGGCTGCATGCGTCCTTCTGTCCTGGTGCTACTCTGTGCTCTTTCCCAGCATGCACTGCCTGTAATTAAATAGAAGCCTGGTCCTCTTGACAGTATCTATGGCTGCGTTCTCTGCCTGGCAGCATCCTCATCCTCTCCTGTCTGTCTGTTTCTCTGTCCGGGTGTCACATGAGGAACTGAGTCTGGTCTTTCTCTCTCAAATGATTTAATTGGATGCAAACTGAGGAGCACAGACATCAATACAGAAGTATATCTGCCATAAGGCAAAGCCATTAGTCAATAGTTTGCCCTGCACATGCCGAAGGCTTTTGTCAGACCTAATTACCCAGGACTAGAGTCAGTGGAGCCAGGAGGGGACAGGGGCTCCTGGGACCTGTGGAGGATCACAGTTCATTCACAGTGTATACACTGAGTTGGAAAGTTCACAAAAGCAAATATCAGTCAGAAGTCAATTACGCGCAGACTGACTACATTCAAAGTGATCTGACAGTGGGCTTTATGCGAAAGCTCCATGTATGCACTGTATATAGAACTTCCTTGTAGCTGAACTATAACTTGAAATGCCATGTTGTTTAGTTTGTGTATTTAAATTGTGTTCACACTTGTTCTTGTGTTCTTCCTGATTTGGGCCCAGTTTAATGTAGACTTGATTTGGTCCTGCTTTAGTCTTTAGTTTTGCCCTGGCCTTGTCCATGTTTAGTCCCAATTTAATTTGGCATTTGTCCAAACATGAACACACCCTTCATGGGGTGCAATTAACACAGTGTATTTATATATCTGAGTGGATTTATATAGAACTACTCATATTTTTCATGTGACTGACTAGTCCTATTTTGTGTTGTTGCAGGGCGCCTCGTCCAGTCTGGTAGTTAAGTTTGCAGACACTGATAAGGAGCGGACCTTGCGCAGAATGCACCAGATGGCTGGCCAGCTCGGCATCTTCAGTCCCATGACCATCCAGTTTGGGGCCTATGGCGCCTACTCTCATGCTGTAAGTCTCAGCCCGGCGGGAGAGGAGACGGTGAGCTTTAAAAAAGAAACCACAAACTGTTGTGATTAAGCTTTGAACTCACTTTCTCCCACTAGGTACGAGGCGCCCCCTGTGTAATTTACACCATTAAATGCTTGCTGTAATCTCAATTTACATAGCATTATTGTATCACTGTTTATCCTCTACCTCTTCTGCTTAATACAAATGATTTTAATATATGCATAGTGTGAAACTTTGAACTGCTAATAACTGTGTTTGCATACCACATTAATGGATTTGTGAATTTAAATATGTACTTGCCTGTATAACCATTATTCTTCCTGTAGGTTACAGTACAGGAGAGACAGACCCCGTGAAAGCATGCTTGCCTCATATTTTTTCACTTTTTCCCCTACACACCCACACTCCCCATCCCCCATGTTATATTCACACATGAAAGTCACAGCCTGAATTAGGAGTCGGTGAGATTTTGCACTCACACAGTAGCTAACAACTCACTCTGACAGGTGAGAATCGCCCACTCATGCACAATCACTGCACAAACTCTGCTTCCAAACCCCTATATACGTGTACTACCTGGATTTAAACAAATCTTTTCTGGCATCCCAAACTCACCTCACATTAGCTTTATCTAGCGGTAGCGTAATGAGCTCAAGACTATTTTATCAGTGAGATGGGGGAACAGTGCTGTAGGGCAACACCAAGCACCCTGTTTGAGAACAAGGCATTGGCCAGGCAAACACACATACAAGAGTAAACATGCTCCAGTCTTGAGGCTATTTCACCTTCCTCCTCTTTCTCTACCTTTCCCTAACCCTCCATTCCTCCCCACCCATCCCCACTCTCCCTGCCGCTCTTTAATCCTACAGCAGATGATGCAACAGCAAGCTGCCCTGATGGCAGCCACACAAGGCTCGTACCTGAACCCCATGGCAGCCATCGCAGCAGCGCAAATGCAGCAAATGGCAGCTTTCAATGTCAACGGGCTGGTGGCAACTCCCATGACTCCCTCCTCAGGTACGCAAACAGGTTTCCCAGCGCAATAATTCAGTAAGCCATATGCAAACAATAGGGAATTTATGTGGATCAGACAGGGTTTGTGTTAAACACCTGTGGTAAAATAAATATCCTAAATATCAGAAAATACACCATTGTTGAACCATATCATTCTAATATAATTGATGTTACAACCTTTTCGTTGTGAATAGGTTGCATTCATGTCACGTAGTTTGGTATGATAATGTTGGTATTCTAGAATGTGGATCTATTGTTTAAAATTAAACT
Source organism: Rhinogobius similis (assembly GCA_019453435.1). Lineage (NCBI taxonomy): Eukaryota > Metazoa > Chordata > Actinopteri > Gobiiformes > Gobiidae > Rhinogobius > Rhinogobius similis. Next base: position 17,024,718 of record CM033621.1, on the reverse strand, counting down.
GGAGGACAGGTCAGAATTCTATGGTACAATTTGCTGTCAAAATGCAGATGTTTTGTAAATATCTCTATAATTGCTTGGCTTATTCACACAAAACAAATCTGGCACAAAGTTCGAACTCTTCAAAGTCAGCAGAGAGAAACTACTTTGAAATTATTTTTTCACAGTAGCTTCAAAAAGCTGTGGCATTCATCAACCTTAACATCAGGATCGTTGTAGATTGAAAGAACTTTAAGCCAGAAGATTAATATGTCTACATTTTGGAACCAATCCCTTACAAATAATGATAAATCCGACATTTGAAGATTTTCTGTTTGAAGATTTCTTTTAAAAAACAATCTGTAGAGTTATATTGCCCCTTACCCTCGATCTGAAATTATGACAATGCAGAATCTGTTCAATATTTCAATCCTAAATCACTTTTTGCATTCACATTATCTAAGCATTCATATTTTGTTTTTGTGCAATTACACAGTATTTAGTATCATGGCATAATTTGTGTGACATACAGTAGCTTTGCCAAATGTACAGCCTTAGAAAACTTTTGTCATGGTTGCCCTGGAATGTGTATCTAGCCCCAGAATCAGTAATAATACATCTTGTGCCCTTGTAGCATTTTCAAGTTGTGTTCTGAAGTAGTCGCTGGTACGAGCAGAACCGGAGCTGAGCCGTGCATTGACAGTAACATGTAAAACATTCCCTGTCACACATTGGCAGCCACATTACAGTAATTCTCAGGCTGCCATTATCTCTCCCTCTGCCTTCATCTGTCGCTCCTTCCCTTGGTGGCAGAATGACAGTATGTATTTTCTGGGAACACGGCCAATTCACTGACTTTGGATGCTGAGTCCTTTGCTTATACAATATAAGAGCAAAGATTTGTGTGCGATAATCCTGGCCCTCAATCTGAACTATCTTTTTTGGCTCTTGTCGTGAGGAGCTTTGATGGCTCGACACTAAGTAGGTCGCCCGCCTCAAGCTGGGGTCACTGCAGATGTATTAAATAAAGTGTCTGCTTGCTGTATATGGCATTTGTAATCCACAAGGCCTACACATTCCTTTCAAACATAATCCCACCCGATTTAAATGCCCTTCACCTGGATTAGAGAAATAATAAAGCAGGCCCAAACTGTCAAGGTGACCGACTTGGATTACTGCCTCAAGTAAAATCAACACTCTCACTGGTCAGTAAGGTAATAAACTCGTGTAAACACTAATTAATTTCATCAAAACAAATATTATGTTAGCGGTCTTTAGAAGATAATTGTAAAGCTGTATATTTACCTGGTATTAATGCTGTGTTTACAGGCACCAGCACACCTCCAGGCATCAGTGCCACTGCCGTCCCCAGCATAGCCACACCCATTGGAGTGAATGGATTTAGTGCCCTTCCACCACAAAGCAACGGGCAGCCAACGTCTGAGCCCATTTACACCAATGGGATCCACCCTTACCCAGGTAACCCACACAATATGAGTAGTAATATTTGGATGTAAATGGTAACATGTATATAGCGCTTTTCTACCTTTCAGGTACTCATAGCCATTTACTTACCATTCACACGCACATTCATACAGCGCTGTACGCAGACTCTGAGGGCGAGGCAGGTTAAGTGTCTGAGACAAATTCAGAGTATGGTACCACCTTGCGTGTGATCAGACCACCTGGTCATTGCCTCTCATCTGATCTTGGAGGCTAAGCAGGGTTGAATTTGGTTACTTGGGTGGGAAACTGCCTGAACATCAGGTGCCACAGTGGGGCAATAGTGGCTCTAGAGTCTAGACACATGACCCACCTTGCTGAGTATGCCTTTGTTTTGTGTAAGTGATTGGGGGTGGACAGAGGGTCCGATGGTGCTGGTAGGCAGCCTCGCTTCTGTCAGTGTCAGTCTATTAGAAAGCAGCTGTGGCTAAAGAAGTAGCTTACCACCACCAAATATGGTATGAATTATAATAATTCACCGAATTCTAAAGCTACAGCTACAGCTAAAGCTGTTGAGCGTTTGGAAAAGCTCTATTGGACTAATGCATTATTATTAATATGGTCTGTTTCTCTGATTCGGTTCTCAGCATGTAATACTTATTTCTTTAGCTGACCAGGTAGTATTTACAGTACAGCAGCAATATGTATTGGTCCTTGAGTCACAGCACCTACTTGGCATGATTTCAAAAGACATATTCTAAACATTTGATTTAAAAAATCCGTTCATATGGTTCTGATTAAAAGTTCTACGGCTCTCCATCTGACATCTTTTTCATATTTGAACTCAGGCATTTTAAGCTTCCAGGGTCAGTCAAGAGTGTCTTTGGCAGATTTTGGAGCTGCCACCCTCAGTATCAGGATGAATTCATCACTTCTATGCATCAGTCCATTACGGTTAATTTGATGTGTCTTGTCCTGTCCTCAGCTTCTTAATGTTGTCTGGGGCTCATTCCTGAAGAACTGACAGACACACACTCCCCCTCTGTCGCTGCATTATTCAGAGGCAGCTGCAATTGTAATGAACTACAAAGTGGTTTGTTTGGCATGTTGTTAATATTTGATGCAAACATCTGGGGCGAACAGGCATTTTGAAGAACTGAGAGAAATGACAACCCAAATTTCTCCCACTCCCACTGTGATCCTACCCCCCAATGCTCTCCCACCAGCTTAGCCAATTTCCAATTTGGTCTTTTTGTGTGACTTAACTGTGTGTTGCCTGCACCAATGCTGCATTCATAACATTCAACCCGCCCTTACATAAAATAAGGCTCATGAGCAAAAATGGTGGTGAGCTCTTTGTCTTTCATTCATGAAACCGTGTTCCAACTTGTTAACAACAAATGCTCTTTAGTCTAACTCCTAAAAGTATCTATTACTTCATTATAAAACACACGCCTCTTTAAGTTATGTTCACTTATATTAATCACATCAAGTAGTACTAATTGCATATTTATGTGTTCCTTATACACATTTGGCTTTACATTCATTCATTCATTCATTCATTTTCTACCGCTTATTCCCGTTAGGGGTCGCGGGTGACTGGAGCCTATCCCAGTGACTTTGGGCCTTAGGCGGGGTACACCCTGGACAGTGGCCAACTCGTCGCAGGGCTAACACAGAGAGACAGACAAGGACAGACAACCATTCACTCTAACATTCATTCACTACGGACAATTTAGAGTTGTCAATTAACCTACACAGTCATGTCTTTGGACGGTGGGAGGAAGCCGGAGAACCCGGAGAGAACCCACGGTAACACGGGGAGGACATGCAGACTCCACCCAGAGAGATCGTGTGATGTTAGGGTGGTTCAGAATTCGAGACCACGATGTTGGGGTGGTGCGGGATTCGAACCCACGATCTCCTTATTGAGAGGCAGAAGCTCTAGCCGCTCTGCCACCGTGCACCCCACGGTGGCAGAGCGGCTTTACATCTCACCAGATAATTGTATTCAACAAATACTGAACAATATTTAGGTTTACACAATTTTCTGTCCAGTAAAATAATGACTGTTAAAGGTGCACTGTGTAACTGTTCTGACCCTTTCTGACCCCTGTGTCCATGAAGATAGTATTACATTGCGTATATGGCATTAATCTTATCTAGCTGTATCCATGGGGGCAAGCAGTTGACACCAAGTTACAGACTAAGTTACAGGTCTGATCTGGGAAAAGCATGCCAATTAACAGTAAAAAAAAAAAGAAAAGTTTTTCAAGGTATTTTTGAGCAATAAAAACTACTGGAGTTTAATAGACCTGAGATAAGTTTAATAACACACCGTGGAACATTTACGGCAAAGCAATAACATCTCCATAGAGACAAGCAGGTGGCAGACTCCCCACCATTTAAGATAAAGAACAAACACCAACCTTGTGTTTCCTGTAATATTTGTATTTGAATGAAACAGTGTGAAATTTGGCAGGAGTCTTCCTCTCAGTCACCTGTGTTCCTGGCTCTCTTCCTGTTCCTGCAGCACAGAGTCCAACGGTGACTGACCCTCTCCAACAGGCTTATGCTGGCGTCCAACACTACGCAGGTGAGCTGTCTCTCCTCTACCAGCTCATCCCTCTCTTTCTCTCTCTCTCCCCCATCTGTCCCCTTCACACTACACTTGTGTTTGTCACATCACTATGACAGGCAGAGATAGCTGCAAGACTAGCCACAATTCTTCCTTGATTAGACAACTTGACACACATTTGGATGGTTAATTTGAATCCATGTGAAATATCCTGTTAACAGCTTATCTGAACATGTCATAGTTACACAACAAGCTAACTGTATTTTTTGCTATATCAGCAATTTAAAACGTCCTTTATTATTGGCTTTGCTTTACCATGGATATACACTGCTATAAAACTACATTTAGACTAAATGGCTGCGGTTACATGTGCACTCAAAATCTGATTATGATCAGATTTTTGGAGTTGTAAGATTATTTAAAAAGATAGGTAAACTTCAAAACATCAGATTTCTTTCTGATCATAGTCCCTCTGATTATTCACGTCTGATTTTGAGGTTTGCATATCATTTAAATAATCTTAAAGGTCCAGAAAGTAGTTACTAAACCGATTTTTTTCCCGATGGGAACATAGCCAATGTATAAATACCACAAAAAAAAGCTAGTCAGTAGACTCTCATCACAGTCTAGTCAGTAGACTCTCATCAGAGTCTACAATAAGAAACGTCTTGCATTCCTTATTGAATATAACCTTTACAAAGCAAATTAATTGAATATGAAGCTCAATTGGTTTGGTCACCACAGCAAATCATTCTTTTATGGCAGATGACCTTCCAAGTACAATAATCACATAATCTGATTGTAGATATTTTCTATGGTGGATTTGACCTGAAGATCAAACACATAAATATGTAGTTACCTTGAATAAAATAAAATATGCATTTACAGTATTTTCATGCATGGGCTATAGCTACCCTATACTTGTTGAATTCTCAGATGATAAATACTTTAGTTACATTTATTACTTCTGTTCACTTTTCTTTGTGTCAAAGTTGTGTAGAACTGTTTTATCTTACCCAGTCTTTGCAACTCACAGTAATAACACAGTTTATTTATGCAACATCAGATTCAAACACATAATGAATTAATAGTATGACTTGTGTTGAGTCAAATATAAAAATGCAGATGCAAAATAAATTTCTTCTCTGGCTTCTCCCTTTGCAACAGCAGCCTACCCTGCCGCCTATGCGCCAATCAGCCAAGCGTTCCCCCAGCAACCAACCATCATTCCCCAGCAACAGAGGGAAGGTAAGAGCTAGTGAGCGCGCCCACCCAAGATAAAAGGTGATAATTGCCATGTTCCATTCTAATGTAGCTACGCTGCTTTGAATTAGCAGGAAAGAGCTGGCTGGGGAAAATGTGAGAAAAAGGCTCCCCGTTTAAAGAGACGAACATTAGCAGTGAGATGGAAAGTTAGTCTGTCATTATTCAAAAACTGCACTAATTCCAACTCGCAGCATCGGACTGCTTAATCAGTCTATTACAATGTGTTTAAGTGGTTATAAATATTCATCACATTAATTAGCTGCATGCATAATCATTTATTGCCATTCCTAACATAGTGTTCACTCGTGTGCCATAGCATTAGATGTAATAAAGCATAAGATATACTGTGACTGTAAATCACTCCAATTGGCAGAATTTGTCAGTCTCAATTATCGTTCTGTGTGACTGCCCAAGACAGCCTGGAAAGACTTATATTCAGCATTTTAGGGACTCCACTTTAGTGTACTTTCAAAACTGCCTGTGAGTGGAATTACTTTTAAGCATTATTTGACTTGTGCCGGAAAGACAAATATAGAATGCAAATGTATAGAAATTATGAATGTAGCGACGAGCAAATAATGTGCAAATAATGGCCATTCCAATCCTCTTGTGAGCTGTAGCAATTTCATAGAATCCAATTGGTTCTCTATTGGTTCTCTCGTGTTTTCATTGCTGCTCAAGTGTGCAAAACATCAGATCATTCTAGTCTGTTTTATGTGGATTATGTCAGAATCAATCTATTTTCGTAATAGTCACTTCTTTTGTCACCTCCACACAAGCCCTACATAATATCTGATTCCCTACTTTTATTCTGCAGAAGAAGAAAAAACAAGCAGCACTTATATCTAGACTGTATAAATAAAAACATAATCTGGTGTGTATTTGTGTGTGTCCTGTATCTCCGTGCGCCTGGCCAGCACTGCAGTCTTCTTATCAGCCTTCTCCTCAGCAGCAGCAGCAGCAGCAGCAGCAGCAGACCTCCTCAGTCTCATCTGGTCATGCTATCATGCTGAGCACTGAGACACGACAGAATAGTAGCCAGTCAGCCAACTGCGAGCTTACTGTCCCTGAGTCCATCACATCCCAAGGCCCCCGCCGATGATGTGTGTGTGGGGTTTGGAGGGGGGCGAGGGAGGTGGGGGGTGTCCATGCTTGGCTTTCTCTAGTCCAGTCCAGCCTTTATCCAGATTGGCCCGTACAATATGTGGCAGCTGGGTGAGCAAGTGTGGAAGCGTGGAGAGGGAGAGATTGGAAAGAAAGTCCCAACTGTCACCGCACAGGAATTGGGGCAAAAATTTGGCTTATGTCTTAATGTGTGCTGTGGTTTCTGCCTACTCTGGACTGCCACAGTGTTTTACTTTATCTGAAACATTGATTCACTTTGGCTTTTCCCTTTTCCCTCAGTCTATAGTGATTTGTATTAATTTGGCATAGATTTTAGGCCAGATGTCCATCCTGATGCCTTCCTCGACATTGAGGCATCAACATTGTTCAAGAAAAATAATGTGACAAAATAATGTTGTATCATTCTTATTGATTTGGAATAACTCTTATTCCATTTGTCTAGGGATCATGGGGCATAGAAAGAACTATAGTTAATATTGTGGCATACGTTTATAATGTGCCAGTGCCAGTAATAATGCACATCATGAATCCTTGCTGCTGGATTCCTTCTTAAATCCTCTGAAATGTAACCCTTTTCTTATGTATATGTTTTCCCTATCAGTATACAGTGCATTAAAATGTGCTAATTAAGTTTTTATGGGAAATAAGTGACTTTTAAGACCTTAAAACCATCTGACAAAGCAACAAAAGGAAGGTACATTATGCATTCTATAAATGCCTATTTAATTATGTTGAGTGTTTGGGGTATAAGTATTTAAATTCTTTAAATAATTTCAAGTATTTTAATTTGAACTAAATGTCATGTTTTTATCATGTGTCGTTATTAAAATGTGATTATCATGACATAAACCATTTTCTTTTGTGAAAACCGATTTCATTTTTAAATTGAGATGTTTTTCTGTTTTTCAGTTCAACCAACAAAGCAACCACAATTGTGTTCCCATAATATCTGAAAGGACACATATTTGCTATAGTGACCTTTTTTTTTTTTAACCATGTTCTAACATTGTTCTCATCAAAAACACACTTGGAGTTGCATTTAGCTTAATTCACGCTAGGTTGAGGAATCCTGGTTAGTCCCCTCCACTCTGTCCATCAAAAACTCTCCCTTCTCTGAATTCCCTCAATGATTGACGTTTTGATAAATGACATGGCCCCAAGAATCTGTGCCGTTTAAGTCCATAATTCATCGCCAGACTCGTTCAGAGCATTTCTGCCGTCTAATACAACTGCTCGCGTTACTTCACGAACTATTGAGGTTTTTTTTAATTCTTAACTTGTGTAAATGCTATGGAGCCAGAAAGTCATTAAGTGCCGTGGGAAACAGCACAGATACAAATGTTCATGGAGTTTATATATATTATATATATATTTTTTAGTTCTAAAAAAAGTTTTTTCTTTTTAGTTCTAAAACATGACATCTCAAACTTAAGGTACTCAAGAGCATGTTTAAATGCTAATATCACTACACAAAATGCGTGATATTTTTCCTTTAAGTTCAGAGTAGTCAAATGTATTGTGCAATCTGTGGTCTCTAAAATGTCTTTCTCTCCTTGGATCACGATTGCATATTTTCTCTCCCCATGCTGTGGAGGTCAGTCTGTGCAGTGTCTGGCCATCTCTGTGTTTATGAATGCACATAATCCATCCTGTTGTCTCTCTCTCATCACCAGGGCCAGAAGGTTGCAACCTGTTTATTTATCACCTGCCGCAAGAGTTCGGAGACGCGGAGCTCATGCAAATGTTCCTGCCTTTTGGCAACGTCATTTCTGCCAAAGTCTTCGTGGACCGGGCGACCAATCAGAGCAAGTGTTTTGGTGAGTTAAAAAAAATTGACGTTGAAAATGTCATTAATAATTAGGCTGTGTTTTGGCAATCCACTCTAGCCTCTCACTCCTTTCTTCCAATTAGTTTGCGTTTATCCCCACTGTCTATTCTAATCAAGGCACAATTAACATTTTAAAGGTGGTGTTACATGCCGCTGAGCAGAGATGCGAGGATGGAGAGCCAGGCACATAGATACACCACATTTAGATTCATTATTTGCGAAAATCTAACAAGACACAGGACAATCACAAATAGAGTACAAAATGGAGGAGGCTCACAAATTTTAAAGTTACAAGTGCCATAAATTTTGTTTTGAGACTTAAGAATAATTACCTTGAAATTCTATTTTTTTTAAAAAGCTATTAATAAAATACTGGTTTAGTATTACATTTAGTACTAGGTGTGTGCGATATTGACAAAATGTATACCTCTATTTTTTAAGTATCCCGGCAACGATAGTCAGACAATATTTTGTCAATCCAACAGAAACATGTTAAAATGTATCTCTAAACATATTAGTTGAAGTTTAAATCTCAGCAACAAATGTGAAATGTCTGTAAAATGAATCATAAAGTGCAAAAATATCACCATAGACCATTTGAAAGTTTAGAACATCACTTTTTTTTTTTCATTTTTATTGTTTATCTGCTCTTTTTGTAGCAATTTTACTCTAAATTAAATACTCAATTTTCAAAATTTGCATATTTTCAAGACACTCACAATATTATCTAAAATGTGGATATATTGCCCACCTCTAGCACTAACATGTGTTTAAGATTATTTTGCAAATAAAAAAAGCATTTAAAGAAATAAAGATTGGCTGGATCCTGTACAACAACAACTTATTGCATAATGAACACAATGAACCAGTCACAACAAGATTAAGTGGACATCTTAAATATGTCAGTCTGATAATTCACAAGAAGTTCTTTTACAGCAGTGAATGGCAGCCTTGGCACCACTTTCTTTCCATTTAAATTAATTAAATCCCTGTTGATATGCTGTGCAATGAGTCTATTTTTAACTTTAACATTTACTTCCTAACTGATTTTCAGTTTCTCTCTTAATTTTTCACCCACCACCGGTATAGTATTTACACATTTGAGTTTACTTTACAAAAGAGCTTTTCTCAGCGACCCACTCCCCCCCAGAGAGCCACCAGTTGGACACGACTCTCCCACCTCCCCATGTTCCACCTCCCACACGGCAAACCAGTTCAGTCCAATAGAGAAGGTGCACGAGGAATCCACGGGCTTAAAGAGCTAATAATAGACTATAGTGTGGGCCTGTGCTGTTGATTTAGTTGGACAGCGGCCCCCGGGAGACGCAGGCAGACTCCCAGCATTGGCTTTCCTTCACTCTCTCTTCAGCATGGCACTTCTATGAGGCTTTTCTTTGCTGTCCATCTCGTGACACTGTCTTTCTTTTGGCCTGTCTGCCTCGCTGGGCCCTTTTCTAAACATATGCCTCTCACTATCACTAACTGTCACTCAACAAAGGAGCAGGACAAAGAGAGCTTGACCTCATCAGTCTCACTGGCGTATTTCGCACGGCTAGTAATTAAGATCCTGGCTGGAAATATAGCAAATTATCCACTGATTCTTTTGTAATTTTTTCAGACTAATTGTTATGGCAGAAATCCCGTGGCTCTTCTGTACAAAATTAACAAATGAAGTAGTCTACGCAAGGAAGGCGGCATTAAAGTAGTAATGTTTGAAATTAATTCAGGTTAACAATGCAATATTTCATTTTAGGCAGTAATATGTCAATTACTTTAACCTTGTTTTGTATTCTTCTTGACAAGGGCAGATAACAGTAATTTAGTTGAAACCCATCGAACAGTGACTGCAGAAAATAGATGCAGTAAAATGTTACCTCTAATTCAGTACGCTACTGCAATAAATCGATGAATTTACAACAGAAATGTTAAATGTGTAACATATTGCCTTGCTCTTTACATAACCTCAGTAAGATTGTTTGTTATATATTTCAATTTCATCATACAAATCATATTTGTTGACTGCTGTAGAGGTTTTACAGATACTTCTACATCAGTGTATACTTCACTTAATCCTTGGCATTTAGTCATCTAATGATGACTTTTAAGTGATCAAAGCTTACCTTGTTAAGTGGCATTAACTGGAATCAACTCATGAATGCCTTTCAAAAGGTTGTTTGAGAAGAAAATTACTCATACACTTTAAATGGGGAAATATCTTTCACTAGGGAATAAATATGGGTCTATTTGTTTAATTTGAGAGGTTTTGAGCTCTGGTTCATATTCACATTTTTCGACAAATACGCCACATAATAATATAGTTTATTGTAGTATAGTTGTGCCACAACTCTCCAAATGCCTCTTATCTGAACAGAGGACATTGCCACATGTTCTTGTGCCATCATCATCATTGTAAAACATTAAAAATGCATAAAAACTCATTGTGTGCTGATATGGTGAGCTGCAGGGCTCTCTTATCTCCCACTCTAGTATTGTTAAGGGCATTGAGCCTCAGGAAAAGCAGCCAACACAACGTCCCATTTTATTATACATATGTAATGTATTTGAATGTACATGGATCCAGGTGCCTTTTCCTTCCAACACCAAACTATTTCTTCTGTGCTACTGTACCCTGACACCGGCCGACATCTTTGGCATGTAGAACGTGAGGTATGAAGGTTCATTAAAGGCCGAGTCGGTGCATGCGCGCGTGTGAGGAGATCGGAGCGGAGGATCACTGGCAGCTGACAGGCCCTTTCCCTGCTCAGTTTGTTTAAAGGGTTTGTAAAAGCAGCAGCCTTATCTCACCTGCACTGACAAAAGCCTGCCCTTTCCCCCCAAATTAAATTGGACCCATAGCGGTGTGATCAAATCAGCTGGCAGGTGAAAAATTCAGCCTGTCAATCACGCGGGTGTCTGATAAGAGCTTGGCGAGGAGTCCCGATGCTGTGGAAGGGCTGTGGGCTAATTCTGCCTCCGCACCGGGGCGATAACTCAGGCAGCAGCACCCCGTGTCCTACCAGAGCCTCGCTCCCAGCAGCTCATCACGACCTCGCTGCCCTGCACTCTTTACTCCCTTACATGAACACAGACACACACACTCACAGCCCCAGACAGACAGGCCTCCTCCACACAACCCGGTGTTCTTGTCCACTTTCTTATAGACCTCTTTAATATTGGTATATTGTAAATAGCACAGTATATTGCAGTCATATTTAACTCATGTTTTTTTCCGAAACAATCTACAATTTAAGTCAAAACTATTTAAGATGTATGTCATTTTAATGATTGGCTATGTAACATAAAAAACAACATTTTTACATATTGACGTTTACTTTGAACTGCTAGTTTTGAACCACTGTTCTGATCATAATGTAAAATATAGCCGCAAGCGGCAATGATCGGCCCTCGCCCGCGCCACGCCGCCGCCCCGCAATGCCAGAGGGGGGCGCTTACGCGCCCCAATTTCCCTCCTCATAAAATACCTGCTGCCAAATCCGTGGCGCTACCGCGCCTCCTACTGCTCATATTTCCCTGAAAATGTGTAAAAATTGGTCAAAGTTTGCGGCTGCGCCGCACAAAGACTGTAATACTTGTGCTAAAATCCTGGATAACTTTAGATGGCCCACTCCTCAAGATCATTTTCATCAAATTTCAGGATGGTCGGGCTTACGCCCGAGGAGGAGTTCGTTAAAATACAAAGTTTAATTTGAGTGATTTTGCATTTTCTCCATAGGAATAACATGGGACGTTTCTGTCATTTGTACAAGTTTGGGCACTTTTTGCGGCTTCGCCGCACAGAGACCGTACTACTTATCCATAAAATGTGGATAACTTTTGGTGCCCCACTCCTCAAGATGATTGTCACCAAGTTTCAGGTTGGTCGGGCTTACGCCCGAGGAGGAGTGCGTTAAAGTACAAAGTTTAATTTGAGCGATTTTGAGATTTTCCCATAGGAATAACATGGGTTTTTTCTGTCTATTCAAAAATGTTGCCGAAATTTGGGGCTTCACCACACAGAGACCGTAATACTTATCCCAACAATTTGGATAACTTTTAGTGCTCCACTCCTCAGGAAGATGTTGACCAAATTTCAGGTTGGTCGGGCTTACGCCCGAGGAGGAGTTCGTTAAAATGCGTAGTAGAAAAATATGGAAATTTGAGACATTTTTCAATTTTCCCATAGGAATAACATGGGATGTTTTGGTCATTGGTACGGTTTCGCCGTACAAAATATGACATGGGTCTAATTGGCTTTTTTGATCGGTAGGCCAAAATGGAATTTTGTGCAAAATTTCAAAAAATTCTAAAAAACTAAATTTTTTGCTCCCCATATAAAAGTTTGCTTTAATCTGTAGGGGACGCTAACGCGCGGAATTTAATTCTTTCACCTCTAGTAGGTTTCAGGCAGGGAGTTTAACAACTGATTCAAATTTGATGCAATTCGGACTTTATATGTGGAAATGGGAGCAAAATTAAAATATTGAAAATTTCAGGAATTCTGGGCAAATTTTGCGGCTTCGCCGCACAGAGACCGTAAAACGTAGGTTCCTGATTTGGATAACTTTTAATGCCACACTCCTAAACTTCATTTTCACCGAATTGCAGCTCGTTCGGGCAAACGCCCTAGGAGGAGTTTGTAAAAGTACGAAGTTTAAAAAAAACGCTGAATCAGGTTTAGCGAATTTTGATCCAATATGGCCGACAAATGGTTGGGCGGACGGCGTTGCCGTAATAATATTTTTTGCTTCTCTTTTCACTATCTACCTCTCTGCCAAATTTTATGATTCTACGATAAAAAAAATGTGGGCTCTTTCCTATCCCGTAATGCATTTTTTGTACACTTGGGGGCGCTGACGCGCCATATTTTTGAATTTTGGAAATCGGAAATAGCCAGAATGTACAGAGGCACGATTTTGAGAGGTGTGCAAATTTTCCTGAGACTTCGTCAATGTTCACTGGGTGAAAAATAGGGGGGTTGGTCCCAAGAAGAAGAAGAAAGAAGAAAGAAGAAGAAGAAGAATATTCCGATGCGAAAACAATGTTTCCCCTTTTTTTTACTTCACAAAATATACATTTTCGGAAAGCGCACGCGCTTTCCTACATTTTGGTATGGGTCCCTGGTCACTGGCGGACACTTTCGAGATTTTTCAGTGGGCTCCGCCCACTTTCTGTTATTGGCCCTATTTACAATAGTAATGTTGTTACTAGTATTTTTACATTACATTATTATATGCACGAAACGTGCATGAGTTGGGGAACGCATTACTGGGCGACTCAGCGCACACGAAGTTTGCGTGGGGATGACGACGCCGCGGCCGTCATCCCCATGCAGCGCCGTTAATCTTTGCGCAGTGCACTTTCGCACGGCTTCGCCCGTTTACAACGATAATGTTCAATTTTCCCACTACTAATTGGTATGCACGAACGTGCATGAGTTGGGAATGCGTTAGTGAGTGTTTGGAAGCGAGGCGGCGCGCGCTGATTTCGTGCACACTTTGTGCGCACTTTCGCAAGCCGTGCTCGCCGCGGCACTGCAACTAATAGGCCTCTCGCCAGCTTGTGGCGCTCGGGCCTAAATATTGTGTACGTATATACTTTTTTAATCAAATCAATTTAGTCAAAGTGTATTTTATCTTTTATAAACACCTTATTTTTTATGCATGCCATATTTTATCATAGTGTATATTTTACTCATTACTCAACACTATTTTTATTCATTGTTTTATGTTGCGTCTTAATGCAGAAACAAGTCCCTTTTTTGTAAATTTTGTTTGCTGAACTGAATGGCAATGAAACATATTCTGATTCTTTTTCAAACACCTTTTAAGCAAGTCTTTTAATAATTTTACTTTTTTAATCAGGAGCTGGGAACCTGAAGTATATTTTTTGTTTTTGGCATTAATGCACAACAATTTCTAAACTGTGCAATAAGCAGATGCAATGTATATTTAAAGTCTATATGACAGATATTCAGATTATGGCTTAGTTTGGTGGAAGGGCACCTGTGGAAAGTAAAATTAATATTCAGTATAGTTTTAAATTTTTGAAGTTGCAGTTCCAGAAGAAATTTTGATGAATAAAAGTCTAAAATTACAGGAAGTAGTGCTGAGTTCTAAAATAGAATCCCTCCACCTGTGTCATCAAAATGTGACACACAATTGAAAATAAACACAGTTAACACTCACCTGACTCATTTTTCTGACAGTTTAAACGGTCGTTCAACAAAATAAAGATGTAATCAGGTTTTATTATTTGTTAAATCAATCATCATCAAACTATTGTCTAATTAATATGGACTTTGGACCTTGTTTTCAAAATGGTTGCTAGGTAACAGTTGTGGAATTACCTCTGTCATTTTTGCTGCCCATGTCCAACCAGGAAGTAACATTATAACCATTATGAAAACTAGGGACAAAAAGGTTAAATGTTTAGTAAAATCTTAAACACAATCATATTCACTATGTTTTAGTCGTCTAACCTGTCATATAGACTTTAACTTTTTACTCAAATTCATGAATATGGACACACACACAACCCTCGACATGACAAAAGGTAAAAAGGTAACAGAATACTTCTTTTAAAAGCGCCCTTTCATGTTTTTTTGTGTGCCCGCCTATCACTTCCTGTTTGATTTTTTTTTTTTTTTTTTACATATCAATGTTATTAGGCACCGGTGCTTTGTGTGATCTTTTTTTAATTCAGAGATTTCCAATTAATCTGCTCAAAAGACAAAACAAAGGCCTATTGTCACGTCATTGTCAGGAGTTAAAAGGGGTCTTCCTGTTCGCTCCTTTCATCACGTTCCTCTATTCACTGTGCCTTTCTCGATTTCTGTTATCTTTTTGTGGAAACTTCAATCTCAGACCTTTATTCTTTACCCATGGGCTCTCCTCTGCGTTTTTGTTTCAGGTTTTGTGAGTTTTGATAATCCGTCCAGTGCTCAAGCGGCGATCCAGGCCATGAATGGTTTTCAGATAGGCATGAAGAGGCTGAAGGTACAGCTCAAGCGGCCAAAGGATGCCAACCGACCTTACTGACTCGTCTTCTGTCCATACCCCGGTAAAGTAACACTGCATACACGAACAACAAGGTCTGAGTTTAGGAATGTTCTTTCTTCTTATCTGGAGTGTGGTGCTTTCTTTGATATTTAGATGTTTAGATGCATTTTCCAAAAGTTTAGTCCGTGTTCAAGTCTCTAGTTTTTAAGCAAAACTAATTGCGCTATTTCAGAAAATTCATAACAACAGCTTTTAAAGGGTTATTTTGGTTCAACTGAAAACTATTTATGTCTTTAAACTACAAACACTTCACAAACACTTTTACTTTTGTGCTAGCTCCTTTGGGTCGATATGGGAGAGAGTGTTATTGCAGATGATTAGATATTATTATAGTTAAGCTGTGTACATTTAAGGTTAACAATCAGATTTTGTATGCCCTTATTACCTTTTTTGTTCTTTACGAAATATAACCATAAATATTCAACAAGGCAGCATCAGGTTAATATACGTAAAATTATTCACTTTTTAAGACTGGATCCTAGATTTTCAGAAATGTCAACTTGACAGATTGGACAATTCAGGAGAGTTGGAGAGATACTATATGCTTCTATTTCTGGTCATGCTGTTTTGTATGTGTCAGGGCACCAGCTTCTTCCAGGCATCAATTTTGGTTAAATGAGCCTCTTCAGATTTTTGTCAGGTCGCCTCGCTCCACAAAATTGTTTTTGTTTCCTATGCAGTCCAAAATCTAATTTGTACCGGATGCAGGTTGCTCCTGTGCAAATTAATGACATCATCAATACCTAGCTGTGCATAAATAGCTGTCTGCTGGGTATAGCTCAGAAAATCAATACAAGCTGTTAAACCACCAGTTCACAAATGCATAGGCCAATCAGTTCAGCCTGAAAATAGTACAGCTGTAGACTTGTCTGTGCTGCTTAGCAACGTGCAAAAGTCAGTTAAACATTCATTTAAGAGAAAGTGGAGCTCATCAAGACATTGCATTTTTATCATACGTAGAAGTCTTATCTCGGTGAAAGTGGGATTTGTTTTATTACAGAAGTCGGAGAAATAAAATGGACTAGCAGATTTGGCACATGGGTTATTCAAAAGTCATATCTAAAATGATCATCTTATCCATTAATATCATGGGGAATGAAGTTAGGAAGGCTACAGATGGCACAGGGAGAAAATCAAATGTTAATGAAAACCAAGCCTACCTAGCACAGTGTCACTCATTTAGCACCGCTTCAACAAAGAAAGCAACACTTTTACAAAGCTAAACAACAAAACATCTTCCATCTGTAGAAACTATTGCCAGGCTTTATTCTAACAATGTTCTCAATTTCCTAAGTGCGACTGGCCGCCAGTGCACAATAATATATAGATTAATTAACCACGCCACAACATAAGGTAGTATTTTAGGTCGTATTTTATCAGACAGATAGGGAGGGAGTTATGACGCCGAGTGCAGGATACTGAGAGCAAGATGCCAAATGCAGAATGCTGGAGGCTTTTGTGAATGCAGAGGTGAGAGAGATGCGATGGTGACTGGGTGAGATGAGACTCAGGTTGGAGGCTCCCGTCTCTATACTCCGCCTAACAAATTAACAAACCCATATAATGTAGCTCCAGACATAAATAGTGAGGCTAATGAGACGGATAACTGACCAGCAGTGTAGATAGACTTCCTGGAAAAGGTGAGGTTCAACCGAGGAGTGGTAGAATGCACTGTGGACAAAGTTCAGGCTTGGTTCTGCTCACGAACCTTTGCCAACTAACATATTAACAAAGATTCACTGCTGTCTCCTTCGATTAGACAAACACAATGAAACTGGATTGACATTCCTCCATCAATAAAAGCATCAAAATACATTTAAAAGTATTAAAAAGTACACAACACAATTCACAAATCAACAAGGAGGAGACGGACAATTTTGTATATATTTTTTTTATTCATATAACACTGAAAATACAGAGTACTTTTTTATGTATGTTGAAAGTTGTGAGAGTGTGTGTGTGTCTTTATCCATTTGTCACTCGTCCCTTTGTTCTCAGTCCTTGTCTTTGTCATTTTCTGTTATTGCTGTACCAACCAAAAACTGGCAGGTATTAAGAAGTTCATGAGAATAAAGTTTTGGGGAGCGAGGCAAGAACCCGTGAATACAGCTCCAACTACATCTTTTTAATTCAAATCCCCCTGCATTATTATGATGAAATAACCTGATGAAATGTGAATGATGAGCTTTTGTGTTCCAAGGTAGAAGTGTGCAAACCTTAATGCACTGATAACTTCAGAGTCTTTCTTTCTGTAATGCTTTGCTAGTTCACTTTGAAGTTGAATTAAAAACACGATCAGACAGCATTTTCTTCACTGGTCTTAGGAGTCACCCTTTTCTGAAATTGCGTTCTGTGTCTTAAAGATAAACTTAATTCAAGGGGGAAAAAAATCACTATATGGCCACCCTCATAGCAAACAATGCAAGGCAAATCCAATTACAGTAGACAGGGCAAGTTCCTAAAATATGCCTCTCTGCCTTAAGGGTAATTTTGTGAATATAAAACATCCATTCAACTTTTTAACCTGCAAATGTTGTCAGACTGGAAAGATTCCAGCTCTGGAGAGGCACTTTTGCACCCTGTTAAATATGATGTCCTCTGTTATATCTGCTTTGCTTTCCAAACCTTTTCTTCACTCAGCATATTAGAGTTATAACTTTATTTGCCAGGCAAAGGAAGTATGGGGTGAAGTGTGGATGTGGTTTTAAATGTGACTTTAGGAAAAGAAAATCCTATTGTTTGTTTCTTCTTTTGCACCCAACACCGTGGCCCATCACAGTGTGAGGTGGCCTGCCTGCATTAGCCACACCCCCTCCTGTCTGGGGCCGAGTTCCCACAGCTGTAAGTGAGCCCATGGTGTCATTTTCTTTTGGATGACGTCATGTGGTGGGACTGTGACTGCATTGCATGACGTGGCGTTGGTATCTCTCAAATTCTATCTCTAGACTCTTGATTGTAAATAGTGTATTCTGTCTATTGGCAGTCTGTGGAGTGCAGTTTACTGATGCCTCTCTTGGCTGGTATTGTGGTACATATAATGTAAATGACATGCTGACTGGTTGGTGGACTATAACTGGAAGTGGCCTTAATCCTTTGTGCTCTTGTACCGTGTGCCCTTGTGATGTTTTACTTTCTCTTGTGGGGTCATGTGTATGGATGTACTGCATTTCTATTTCTATATTCCTTCACATTCATCAACAATGTTTTTTCAGCTATCTATGATTTTTATACAAATTGGTAACCTTTGCAAAAGGTGCCGTTTCCGCCCTGATCGACAGCATTTTAGTTGAAAGATGGCCAAGACGACCTTGTGTTTGTGTAGCCAATTAATTTTCCAGAGTTGGATTCAAGAGCACAAGCAAATGTTGACACTCGACTTCTCTGTGGATTTCATCTGCACAGGGAGTACTTCTGCAAGATTGTTTTATTTGCCTAACATGAGAATCACTTCTCATTTATTTATTTATGAGGGAGGAAACCAATTACACCAGGAGAGCTGGATACGGCGCTGCAGAGCCACATTGCCAAAAGCCACTTGTACACATGCATTTACAAATATAGCAAAATATGCACAGCGGCATATTTGCCTTTGATTGTTGCAAATTTGCCTGCATTAAACCCTCAGATAAATAAGTGTTACGTTTTTTTCTTTTTTCTTTGTTTTGTAAACCTTTATGGTCTGCAAAAAGTTAAAAGTGTAAAAGATCCCTTTTTCATAGCAAGTTTGTATCGTTCCCTCTTGGCCATACTTTTTCCAGGCTGGTTTGCTCTGCTCGCTCAGCTGCACTGCAGGCGACAGCCTCTCC
This sequence comes from Rhinogobius similis, assembly GCA_019453435.1. Classification (NCBI taxonomy): domain Eukaryota; kingdom Metazoa; phylum Chordata; class Actinopteri; order Gobiiformes; family Gobiidae; genus Rhinogobius; species Rhinogobius similis. Next base: position 17,005,638 of record CM033621.1, on the reverse strand, counting down.
TGTTGTGTATGCAATGAACTCTGCTGTTTCCATCCAGGCAAGCAGCAAGTGATGAAGTCTTTCTATCAATAACACTGCCTCTTAACAGTCAGGTGTCTTTTATAGAGCCATCCAAAAGATTGTGCTATTAAGGGGATGTAATGTAGAGACAAATAGCTCATGCCAAAAGGCAGGAGTTCATGTTGAAATCACGTTGGAAGCTAGCGACTTTTGAGAAGGAATTGAGCTATTGGAGAGATGGTATGTATTGCTAATGACCACGTTTGCTTTAACACACAGAACAAGTTTCTCTATCCATTCCCCAGCACAGAGAGACATATGAAATAATAATAAGCTCATTTACAGGAAAGGTACGACAAAGAGCGACTGGGCACACACCATCCGACCCTTTCATCTTGTTTCCCAGGGAGTCGTTTTCTTAGTTGCGCTACACCCACATCATTGCTCACCACATATTAGGGATGATAGCCTGTAAACTAGATCCTCTGTCAGCGTGGACACATTTAACGCTGAGGCACAAATTCAAGACAGAAATTGTGTAGGTGTTTTCTGTTGAGCCCAGATTAAAGTCTATATGTTTTATTCACACTGGACAGCTATTGTCATTACACCATTTTCTTTTGTTCTTTGATTTGTATCCAGAACATTTTTGCATACTGGAAGGTGTCTTAAATGAGGTTGGCCTTTTTAAGTCAGTGTCTTTTTCCTCATGGTTCCTTCCGCCCCACTCTTAGCCCACCTATTTCTGTTTTTGACTGACACACTCATGTTTTTTCCACCTTCCTTTCCTGTCTGTTTCTCATGCTGTTGGCTGTGCCTGTCAGTCTGTGTGATAACCAGGATCCAGCAACCCTGAGCATGTTTGCCACCGCCACTGCTCTAAATCCACTATTTCTGTCTCTCTTCTCTCTCTGTCACAGGATGAAGGGCCACAACACCTTATTTCCACAAGTGCAGTAAAAGTACAAAGACTTCTTGCTCTGCTACATATCATGAAGGAAGGGTGGTCCCTTGATCCTGCTGGAGAAACCTGTGGAAAGATTGGGTGACTGAAAGAAGGATCCCAGAGTTTTTCTTATTCTTCTTTTTCATTATTCTTTTCTTCGCAAATGCCTCTTTTTTCCCTGTTTTGCTTTGGCGTCTGTGGAAGAAGATTTTTTGCAGAGACCAACTTTTTGCTGCTCTTTTTTAGACATGACGGGGAAAAACCTTTATAGACTCATTATGCTCAAAGCATGCATACCGACACAGGATATAGAGAAACACACATAAAAACAAACCAAACATATACACCTAAAGAAGATATAAAATGAAGAAAAAAAAGAACTTTGTACATGTATAAATACGTGCAAATGCCAACTCAAGAACTGAAGCGAACCACATGACACACTAACACACACACCAGCCTGCTGCCATTTTGGTTTTTGTGCCTACACAGGTGTTGTGCTCTGTGACAGGGCAAGCTCTGGATTAAACGAAGAAAAAACGAGAAGACAGAGGAGACGTGGAGGAGAATCCAGGATAATTTACATGCATCATTCCTTAGGAAATAGGGACCAAAGGACTAAATGCTTTTTAAAAGAATATAAATATATAAATATATAAATATATATATATTTAAAAACTCATACCTTGTAGCTGCAAGTATTACAATTTACTCGTAGTCAAAAAAAACATTAAATCAATATCCAGTGGCCTACTGTAAGTATGAATAAAAGAAAATGGAAATAGTGTTTGAAAAAAGAAATGGCGTAGTAGTATAGGGGCTGACTTTGCTCTGGCTTAGCACCAGGATGTAGAATAGCCAAAATAGATTAGAAAAAAAATGTATATTTGCAAAACCCATGCTGTTGTTTAAAAAATACTTGAAGTTGTTATGAATGGGGCAAATGGGAAGATACGGTTGAAGGAAGTATTCACATGCCCCTGTACACAATTTTTGTTCTTCTTGGACATTAATGGTATCAGCCACTGGATATCTCCCTCATCACGATGTATACGTCATCACGATCATCCGTCGAGAATTGACTGTTTTGAAAAATCACAAAAACAGAAGAACAATATGATAAACAAAAAACGAGTGAACTTCTGAGTCTGTGCTGGACAGGGTGCAGTCTTTTGTGTTCAAGCGACAATCCACTGTAAAGACCAAGCGAAACGGACACCCAAAGTCTTTGGTTTTGTTTGCTCTTTTATTTATTTTCCATGACCTTTTGTAATTCAACATTTGAGTGTGAAATATAAAAGCCACAGATTGACAGAGGGCCAAGAGGGAGGGAGTTAAAGGAATAAGCTACTAAAACTGCCAGCAGAGAGAACCTGTGCTTTTCACCAGAAACATGCATGCTGTTAGAGAATAAAGATACACAACCATATATGATGCCAAGGATATGTGTCCACTAGTTGCTGCAATACTTTAGAGTTTCCCTCATCAGTAGTTAAAATATTATCCAAACTGAAAATATGCAGTCAAACTTGTGTATGATGACACAAAAACAAAACTTCTTAGACATTTTCAATTCAACACCACCGTTTAGCCCACTTCTGACATTGTTGCCAAGCAGGTCAGGCCGACCCACAGTACTCTTGATACAGTGTCCAAGAGTCTACACTTAGACCGTTAAAACTTAAGACACAATCAATTTAAGTTTGGTACGAGTGTACAGGGAGTGACATTTCTGTCAGTCTTTACTTTTGTCACTATACCAGAATCATGACAAAGAGAGAAGCTGGCCCAACGCAAGCAAACGCAGAATTGTGACCCCTAAGATTATGATGAACAACTTTTTAATGATTAGTGACAGCAGATGGTTGTTAGGCTAATCTGGGTACATTTGCATTTATTGTTCCTGTTAAATAAACTAATAAATTAATAAATACAGTTTTAAAAATACGTTTCAATTTCCATATATAAAAAGAAAATGATAATATTCCACAGTAAAAAAAAATTGCTATAGTTTATTGTATATTGATGAAATACAGCAAAATAAAGTTTGACTTTTTGACCCATTTACTAGAAATCTGAAAGAGTTGAAGCATTTAGAAATGTCAAGAGAAAATGTTCAATAATTTAAAAAACTTTGAAAAGCCTAATTTACCTCTTTCTGTTTTCCTTCAAATCTATTCCAAAACCACAGAAGGAGCTACGGAGAACATGTGCCAACAGTTTCAACAGAGTATAAAGCACTGCCATTTGTTGTAATTTAAATTAGCAGAAGGTTTGGTACTCCCGTGTTTTTCCCTGTCCTGGGAGCATCCATGCCTTTCCTCTTTCCAAAGGCTCAGCCCAGCCGTTTCCAAACTCTCCTTTGGAAAGAGCACTCGTTACTCTTCAATTATCTCCTGCTCCGTATTAGACATGCTATTTCACCTTTCTCCCTAATCACACCATAATCACCAGCCTCTATACATTAGCAGCAACCAAGTGAAAAATCACCGCGATAATCACTTGGACCAAATGACGGGAGAGATGGTCCCCTACATGCACGCGGATGACAGAAGGAAGATTAGATAGAATTATGTTTGTTCCTACTCCCTGGCAAGGCTGACCTGGCAATGATAACACTGCCAAATTTCCCCAAAAGGACGAGGAGGATGTGTAATGATGAAGTCTTCCACAATATTAAAGATGTAGATAAATGGTTCTCAAACTATAGTTTCACAAACTCCTTTGGTGAGATCTCTGTTTTGCCATAGCTGCTTAAGACTTGATTCTTCAGACTTCACATTTTGTAGGTCAAGTTAATTCATTTATTATGGTCAAGCCATGTACTTAAATTGTCATTTTGCCAGATTTAATCCACTCTAAATGGTAACAGGAAAATCAAATTACAGTTTGAAAACCACAAGGGTATCTATCACTATGAAGAAGCATTAGCAGAGGGAAAAAGTAGGACAACAAATGTTCTTTTGTCAATAATAAGTGGGTCAAAACAGAGAATTCAAATCCTTAAATGTACCTGTGCTGTAGTACTTAAGCCTGTCTAGCCAAACTGTGCCAAGGCTGCTACTACCTTTGTCCGCTTGTCCCCAAAAACCTTGCTCTTTTTGCTCTTTTGTTAACTGTAACCCAGCTGCAACACTTGCAAACCTCATTATTGTCAGCCAGGTTTTGTGAAGAACAGGGGAACTTCAAATTTTGACTAATATCCATCAAAACAAGGGAGGCAGTTCAGATATGTTTATGGTTCAGCTCCTTTCCTTGTATAGTCTTTCATATGCCTGCAACGATTTAATAAGCAAGAAATTACAGGATAAGATAGAGAAAATGAGAAATTTGCTGTTCTATATGAATATTCCAAATGAGAACGAGGGTATTACATGCCTATATCAGTAATGCAATTTCTCCCAATGCATTTGTGCCAGATCAGATGCTGTGCTGACACTCACGACCCCAGCCCGGCCTCGCATAGTGTGTTCTCCTGTCTGCTTGGCTAACAGTGAAGCATTATGTAGCATTTCCGCTATAACCAGGGCTAACGCTAGCAATGTCAAATCAGCAGAAAAAACTAGGGTGCTCTTTTACAACGTTGGTGATTGATGATTAAAGAAAGATCTTGTTTTTTTTATTATTCCACAACCGACAAATTACTTTTTTGTATTGTCAGAGAATGAGTACATTTGCTAAATTGTAGTTATTTTATAATGTAGCAATTACTGTATGTTTAAATGTACAGCCAGTTTACGCTCAGATGTGTTGCTTTCAACTCCTTGTAAGTTAAATTAGCCAAATCAAACAGATTTTTCAAATTTGGGTGCAGTGTCCTTGATTACATCACAAGTGAAAGGGTCTTTTTGAGGTGGATAAAATTTGACCAGGACAGTGAATTACAAGACACAAAATGGCAAAATTTATTTGACTAGATTCACAACTATTGCTTAAAAGTAATGCGCGCTTTTCCTTCGCTGGCACATGTATAAAGTATGGTCTATCGCCTAATGCATATCATACATTAACATGATCAATACAATCTCCATGGAGAAGATCTCTTAACACTCAATACTACTGTAGTACACTAGAGTCCTGTAGAGCATGGGTTCTTAAAAATGTCTATTCCCGCCCTTAGGTGCATACTCACCCTAAAATAGCTGTGATTGTCAAGGAAAGGAAGTGAAATGTAATTGACTGAAAGTAGAGAGAGATAATTAAAGGAACCTGTTGGACAAGAGGAACGAAATTAATGCCTCCCGTTTAATGGCTGCTTTGGGAGAGAGAGCTTTTCCATCATCCAGCAGGATTCGGTTGTAGAAATTGTAGAGGGGTTGGGGAAAAGTGCACTGGGTGGTGGGGGTGCTGTGTGCTAAAACTGAAACTCCACAAAATCGCTCCCAATACTCAGGGCATCAGGCGCCATGATGTCATGATTAGTGGAGAGGTTCAGAGCCTTGCCTTACCCCATTGGTCGTGAGGGAGGTTTAGCCGGATCACAAATGTCAGAGTGGAATGGAAGAGTGTATTCAGTAGCAGGGAGTGAGCAGAAGGGCTTACAAACCACGAAATATAGTGTTTTAGAGTTTAGATCGACATTTGCCATTCAAAACCAAGTGAAAGTATACATCCAAGCAACAATGCACAGTGAATTGCTTTTGGTGTGCTCCAAACATGCCTGAGTAATGAAGACAAAGACTTTTTTTCTATTACCTTATGTAAATAGCAAAATACAGAAGATGACGGTTGTATAGCAGTTTGTGTTGAGAAGCCGAACCCTGTGGGACAATGATGTCACAAAAAAAAGTATCCACAGCAGGGCAGGGATTCCGGAGAGTCATTTTAAGTGCTCAACTTTGGGTTTTGAGCATGCATTCTACAAGCCCTTACAAGGGATTTGTGGCAGATTGGTCTAAGGCTAAGCAAAGGCCCTGAAGAGAGCTGTCATGTACATGGGCATCTCTTGATTTCCTAACAAATGAAATGGCCTCTGCAGTAATTGGTTTAGTGCAAATGGGCCCAATGAGTTCATTCACGCTTACTACTTGAAATTGTGTCCAAAAATAACATTAGAACTAGATGTCTGGGCTTCGCAACATAGAAAAGAGTTAGTTTTACCTAATGGATTTTTAAAGCTGCAACAGAATTGTTTATTGTGTACATAAGCCTTTATAGAAGACAACGCATACAGTTAAACCACAGGTATTTACTCATGCCGAGGTTGCAAGAACCATGAATTCGTCGACCTCTACAAGAGACCCACACGCTTGCCCTTACCTGCTACTGCTCTGACCACACAATTGCATCGACTTGTACATACTACGATATAGCTTATTTTTCAATTGTGTTTGACATTCTTTATAGCTCATACAATAGACAGGTTTGAATAATAAAAAAAAACGTAATATATTTCACTCAAGAAAAGGAAGCTATGAGACAAATTTATTAAAAAAATACAATTTTATTGTTTTATTTCTTGTATAGTGAAGCACTGATTTTCAGAGGTGACATTTTATACCCATGTATACCATTTGTCGAACGCTTTCATTTCTTTGATTAATTATCAGCTGAAGCTGGGATAAACACAGAGTTTGCACTTTCTGAGTGCCCTTGTACTGAAATGGATTTAATTGTTTTCAATGTGTACGTTCTTTTACAACTGCACAATCTATGTATTAGAAATTGCATGCACCATTTTAATGAAAAAAAAAAAAAAAGATATATTAACTTTACTTTCCTATCTCAAGTCATCAATGTACAATCTGCATTGTAAATGGGGACTGACAGTACAAGTTATACGGATTCTGAAAACAAAAAGAAAATAAGAATCCATTGCACAACAGAGTTCAGCACTACAGAGAATCTCATTTGATGCCTTTGGATGTTAAAAGAAAAACAGCCTGGATTGATTGTGAGTAATTTGCTGTCACATCCCACTGTTTCAGACATGCAAAAACTGTCATGTTTGTTATTTTTTAGATAACGGCTTTGTTAGAATGATCACTGATGTATTTCTGTTTACGGTCAACTTTTTCATCATCTCTGTGTGTTGTAATGTACAGCACTGTCTAAACTGTCGGAGACGTACAATGTGCCACAATGCTTTGCTGCCGTCAGATTTATGTTAGGAGGGAATTCTGCCTTAACCCCAGTCTGTTCTCTCTGACAGTACTACCTGTGAACAGTGGTCAAACACACTGTATTGTGGGAATGCCAAATAATCTCTGAACGTGTCCAATCTGTTGTAAAGAATCCGTTTGCCTCAAGTCCATTTGACACTAAGGATATGGTCATCTATTTCCATTGTCATTGGTTACAAGGACCAAAATGTAAACAAACTCAGATGACTGAGCACTTTGCTCTAATCAAACGTTTGAATAGAGCCTTTAATTTATATTTAGTCGTCACACATTTTGCACCATCAATCTTTGTATGCTAAATTACTTACATTCCCAGCTTCACTGTCTAAATTTCATTCCAATCATTTATTGACATGATGAATAATTTAACATATATATAGATTAGTTAATAAATTCAATTTAGTTTCTCCTACATTTGTTGATTAAATTAACTCTTTTGTTCGAAACAGAGACGTAATTTGAATTAATGTTGGCTCGGTCTGTTTCCCTGTTTCGGAGTGATAACTCCCATAGTGCTCCTGAACTCTGTAGTTCTAGTTCATTATATTCTGCTTAGACTAAAATAAAGCACAGTCCTGTAGAAAATGCTTTGCTGTGTCTTTTTTTGTCTGGTTCATCATCATTTTCCTGTTGCTGGGAGCCATGGCTTCTCTTGGTATCTATGATTCGTGGGCATAGTTGGATTCAAAAGTGAATACAAAACTAGAATCAATACAATAAAAATAACTGACTCATGCCTGGGCGGTGAATGAGGCCAGTGCATCAAATAGTGAAACCAACTTTACACCCAGAAAGTTTACGTGCTTATATATGCTACAACACTATTCCACTTTATCTATTCAGAACATCTAGACTGATTGCAAATAATGCTAACAAATCTATTTAAAGTTATAATCATTTTTTGTTCTTTTTGTAATACAAATAAAGGCATAAAAACAGCAGTCTTTACAGTCTTTGACTGTAAAAGAAAGCATTAGAACATGTCTTTGTATTAAGTGAGCTAAAGCACAAACCATGTCTGCGCTCCAAATTAAATGAGAAGGTTAGTAGAAAATCATTTAAAAAGGGCGAATAATGCATAATATATGGACGGGAAATTGTTAGAGAGAGGGAAATAAATTGCACATTGATTAAAGGGAAATGGATATTCCACTCTTGTCGTGTTGAAGTGTTACAGTGGAAACAAAATCAGGTGATACGAGTGCTGCTCTTCATCATGTGTGTATTACAGCCGGCTGACAGCAAATGTAGAGATTCTGTTCATTCAGCTTTTTGTACTTACATGAGTTTTATGGCCAGTGTACTTTTTATAATGTTAAACACCCTATTATTAGCATCATGACCACTTTGACCTGCTTACATAATCTTGCTTCAATGTTTTTGTTATCCACGGTAAGATGACTTGCAAACCACAGATGTTATTTAGAACATGTAACCAATGACTTGAGTTTCTGAGGATGTATGACTTTTAACATCACTTGAGATTCTGGCTCATGACTTGGATGTGGACATACATGCCATAGACTTGTTTATATATATATATTGTTAAAGGATTCATATTATCTTATCATATTATCTTGATCTCAAATGCTTTAATAATAGAAAGAGGTCCACTGACTTCCTGTTCGAAACTACAAAACTGCTGTAACAAGCAGCAGATTGTTATTTACATGTTTTTGTTTTTGAAAAGTGTGTTGCGTGTTCTGCCAGTGGTGCAGTGGATAAGGGTGTACTCTGCCACCACAGCCTCGTGGGTTTGACTCCAGGCCCTGACATTTGCAGACTGTCTATTTCCCCTTTCCTTCTTTCATGCTGCAACTGTCCTGTCGAGTAAAGCCTTAAGGCCAGAAAAACCTGCCAAAAAAGTTAAAGCATTTTAGAACTCTACATATGCCTCTCTGCATTTTCATTCTCAAATAACTAACTAATACAGGGATGTGGGCGGGGATAGGAGGTAGATGAAAACAGGAATTTTCTGAGCACTCGAACCTCAGTTGCAGAACAGTACAGGGTTACTCAAACGTGCAGGAATCAATCAAAATACAACTTTGAGTAGACTTATGATGAAGAAACACTATGTTTAAATTGTCGTTAAAGTTGATTTTGCATGATATGTCCCCTTTAATAGAGCAAAGGTAGCTTTAAGTTATAAGAGTTTTAATTGGGTGTGCAAAGTAAAATTAAATGAATCACAACTTTTAATTCCAACTTCCACAAAGGTGTTGAACTCAATATTTTTGCTAAACGGATCATTTGAGAAAACAAAAATTAGCAGCAATGTCCTTTTCTTGCATCTAACCATCTTCCAGAGTTCACGAAAAAGTTACATTGCGCCTGACGTCTTGAACTCTTTGCCGGCTGAGCGATTTTCAATTGCCACCACAACTGTCCATCACAACAGAGGGATACATTAACACCCTTCGATCGTAATTGCTCCCAGAATGCTTTGCCATGACACCCCAGAGGCAAACAATGACCAAAAACCGTTCCCTAGACACCGGACATCATTTCTTGTTTATTGGTCCTTTCTATGTTGCAGTGCTGGTGTGGAAATAGATTTACTGCTGCTAAATTTGCAGATGATATAAAGACAAAGACCAGCCAGGTGGGGCACTAACTCGTGGCTATTGTTGACTCCCGTTGGTGAAATCCTCCGGGGAGCTTTTTTCATTGTGCGCCAGACACTCCATGATTCCACATGACAAACTGGATTGTTCCTCGAGCGAGTCCTGCAGAATTATTTTGGTCCTTTCGATTGCATCTCCTACCCCTGAGATTTTCCCTCGACTGGCTGCTTTTGAGCCATAAGCCTCGACAGCCACCATTGTCGATACTCAATCTGTTCTGTAACCCCTAAAGCTGATGAAATGTGCTAACAGGGGTTTGTTTGTTTGTCTCCAGGAGGGGGGCCGTGGGAAAGAAAATGGAACAACAAGACTCTTTTGACAGTCCCATTCTTTCCAATGTTTTGGAGTGTGGGATAATCATGAAGTATGGATTAGATAGGGGAAAGTTATTACATTTTGTTGTCTTTATCCTTGTTTGAGTTGTTAAAAAAGGTCAGATTGCTCCAAACACTGTGCTTTACAGTACTTGGGTTTATCCACAGTTGTGACCCCCTGTTCTCCCAGTGCGGCACGAGAAAAATTGTTTTTCTCAACCTTGTATCCTGCAAATCTTAAGTGTAAATCCTGCAACCACTTTCTTGTGTGTATTTACTTTATTGGTGTTGTTTGAGTGCTGTCTTAAAGAGTTCAAAGGTGGAAGCTGCCAACAGAGTGATGGGAAAAATGGATGTGAAAGATTAGTTTAAATCTCGCTAGTGTCAGAAACATGTGCTATTTCACACCATGTGGATAGACATTTAAAAAATGTATGTGTTTTATCTTCTACAGTAATATATTCTTCAGCAACATGGGTAACGCTGGAATTCATGAAGTGAAATGGTTTCACACAGAATGAACATACTTTGAAGCAGACAATGCTTAGATGGTGAAATCTACCATAAAATAACATCAAAATGTCCTGACTGCATTCTTGACATCTCATATATTTACATCTCAAATCTCCCATTTATCGCAGGCTAATTCCGTAGATCTGAACAGGCCAATTGTATCATGTCAGCATTCCTCTGCACGCTGATACTTTGGAGGGGGAATTGGGCAATGCACCATTACTTTGTGTCACATTTAACTAAAAAGAATGTCATGTCCACAGGTAATCATGCGTAATGGCTTTTCAACTTCTTCTCCCTGCTCTACACAAATATTTACTATCCTGACTTATCACATGTCACTTACGATGTATTTAGCGTTTGACTCTTATAGTCCATTAATCTATCAGTGCATCCATTAGGGACACTCTCCACACTCCAACAGGCACTATTAGCATGTCCCGTTAATGGAACATGCCGCAACGCATAAGCAATGCCACTTTCCCAACATAAACGTGCTGTCGCCTGCACTCTTTATAATGTTGATTTGCATGTGGGAGCCTCGGTGTGTGGCTGTACATCGCCCATAGTATTTCTTTCTCTGATAGCTGATTTCGATTCCAACCTGCTTAACATGCAGATTCCTAAATAACAAAAGATTCTAACTAAATAAGTGCAAATAGAAGGTGTGGAAGAAAAGCCTATTATGTATTACAAAAGCTTAATCAATATCTAATCAAGGGGAATACAGCATGCCATGTCTTACAGAGCTCTTTGTTGTCAGAGGTGTGGTTGCCATGGCGACCGGACAGGTGGGGAGAGCTTAGGCTGCAGCCGTATTGATGGAAATTAAGAAGCATTGATGAGACCTGAAGATGCTGGGATTGAAAAGGGAGATAATTAAAGAGAAGGATGAAATGCGGTGGGCCGAGGGTAGGGGAGGGAGAGGAGGGAGCGGGGGGAACAGAGGGGCACAGGAGATTTCACGAGGTGATAGTGAAGGTGATGCAGGCGCCTGTAACTTAGGCCTTTACAAAGTATGCCTAAGAATGCCCAATGAGGTCTGATGAAATGGACGACTAATACTGTACTATGGTGATGACCCAGGTTGAAAATGGAAAGGATGGAGGTCGTTGGTGGTGTAATGGTTTACGGCGTATCGGCGTCGTGGGTTCACTTCCCAGCTTCTCTTCTCATTTCTACGCTATAGCTTTCTTGTTTAAGGATAGATTCCATTCTAAACACTGCTGATACCTTTCAACTTTCCATGAGTTTTCAAACCATCTGAAAACGTATCTTTATCTGCATGTCTGTGTAGTGCATCGCCATGGTGACTAACCTCGAGCAGCTGTGTAACTGAAAACTATCAATAATAATAGTGTTCACTTTCAATAAAAGATGAAAAGTTTTTTCAGAAATAACGTATGAGTCACAAGATGGAGATTATTGCTGATCAAAGTTATTCAATGCTGCTTTAAATGAGGTCTAACTTAGTTGGTGGTCATAATAGCGCTGCATTTTGCTGCAGGGGAAACTGATAAGCTCCAGCAAAGGTTAGAAGGCTGCTCTTTGCAACTTTTTAATGTAATTTAATGGATGGTAAATCATACAGCCTGAGCTGAAAAACATCTGAGTCATAGATGCATGGGACCAAAGCATACAATGTCACATGGCCAACAGTCTGTGCATGTTGTGGAGCGACTTGGCGGCGCCGGACTCTGTGTCAGCCCTTGACTCAGTGGAGCGGCAGGAGCCTGGCGTGTTCTGTCCAGTTTGGCCTTCAGCCCTGCCCAGTCCCTCAGCTGTCTGTCAACACCTGATTAACACTTGAGATAATAGGTCATTAAAGTTCTCCTTCAATCAATGAGTCCAATCAAGTAATCAAGGCAGCCATTGAATGAACCCAAAGCAGCCGGGCCCCCGTGGGAGCCGAGAGCCTTTAATCAGTATTGGAGAGTGGGCTGCCTTCATCTGTACATGTACAGAGAAAAGAACTGTTGTACTTAAGAGCACAAATTTGTGGATCCTATTCGTCTTTCTTTGAATTGAAAATCACTTATGCAGTGATGGAGCCTCATCATCCTTGTGCTGTCAAAATCTTTCAAATCTTCACTATGTCATTTTAATAAAGAAAGTGGATTAACCCTGTGTCTTCCTTCATTGTTGAATCTCTTTGTTATTCACGCATCAGTGACACGTCAAAGGTTTGCATGACCTTCAGACTCGGTGACACACATGTCCCATGACACATTTGAATGGATTAGCTAAAGATCACTTTAGCGCTGATGGGCCAGTGTCATTTTACCTGGCACCTTCCAGACACAAACTGTCACCCGTTCTCATAAATCAAAATGAAGTGTCATTATTTTGCTATTACAGTCTTAATCACACAAATACACAATTACGGCTGCCAAATTAGCACACATGGGTAAGAGCTAATTTTGGAGCAATGGCACACACATGCAGCACTATGAATGTAAATAGCCGCTGCAAGCTGACAGCTGAACCAGCACAAGTGAGAGAATAAGGCTCTGTGACAAAAGAGAACTGAGGAATAGAGCATTATCTTCAAAAACGACTTGTGCACTCCCTACTGCGGCCTCACAGCTTCCTCCAATCAAGCCTTGTGTCTGTTTATTCACTTGTTGTGTCAGTCTAAACAAAAGTCTATCGTTCTGAATCAATGGGCCTTTCTCTGAAAAATGCCTCCATTTGTAGACTGAGATGAGCAGAGGACAGAAAGTGGAGGTGAGTCTTATATCTTAAATATTTTCTAATCAGCATTCTCATCACTGATGTCCGTTATCAGATTATTAGTATTTCATCTTAATGTCAGAGAAGTTAATCAGGTTGGAATAGAATATAAATTCTGCATGTAAGAGCTGGTGCTGCCAGAGCTCATAAGTCAGCTCATGTGGAGCAGAGGTATCCATACTTCCATTTTTTTTAAACGGAGAATGTGTTTTTTCCTGTAGGAACTGGCACACAGGATGTCAGCATGCTTCATAAAAAGACATATCACTGCAGGGAAGTGTGCCTAATTCTGCTCTGAGAGCAGCTCTCGTAAAGAGACATTGTGGCTAGCCTGCTAATAGAGCTGTGAGAGAGAATGATGCAACTCAGAGGCAATGCTTAATTTGCCCTTGGTTTCTCACACACGTCTAGGAACAGCCACTCCGTTCCAAAGCTGATTGGCCCGTTTACCTTTAGACATGAGCCAACCACTTGGCGCCGAGGTGTGAGGTAGTAGTCGTTCATAAGAAGTCACTTGTTTTCTTAACCATGTTTTTGGCCTGGATAGGTCAAATGTGGTACTTGCAATCTCTGGGACTATGGGTGCAACACTAGACTGATTTCATCCATTTCCTTCAGAACATTACACTGTTTGTCATTCACATTTTGGTTGTTCAGGTTTAAATGTTTAAAGCTCATTCTAATCAAAAGATGTTTTTAGTTCAGTCCACTGGGTCCAGGATGCTATTTGTATCTTAGCAACCTGTGCAGCAACAGAGGAAGATCAGAGAAGTACTTATTAACCTGTTGCTATGACTACAGCAGTAGGCAATAACTCAGATGCTTTAACCCCTTCCTTCTATTGCTGTCCTCATCAGAAGACAGAGGCATGATGTTCACAATATTGACTGCATAAGGAATGGACGCATTCATAACGTTGTAGAGATCCATTCTATTCTTCTTATCCAAATATGCAACAGTGTGTGCAACACTGCCTGAGCCACAGCCTGAGCAGATTGTGTAGTCATAACCTGCCAAACATCATGATGAAGAGGGAAACAAAGCCAACGACATTTCCACTTTAGTTTCCTTCCTTCACACGCCCAAATGTACGACGTGAAACAAACTCTCAAATGCCCAATCTGTCTTGCAATTCCACGTGAAAGCATGCAGATGTTTTCATTTCTCAGCATACCTCCAAACAAGAGCCAGGAGCGGTGACAAACCCTTCCACGCGCGGCAGATGAAGCTCCAGTGTGGGGTGATTCGAATTGATGCTGTTCCAGGAGAAATCAATGCATTTTTTTAACAGCTGCAATTACAGCCCTCGCATCAATTCATCAAGAGATTTGCATGAGGTAATTGTTGGTTACACGTCTACTGATGCATTTTTATTACGTTTCAATCAGGAATGGAATCCAATTAGGGGAGTCATTCCAATCAACCAACAGGGCCCTGTCCTCAAAGCAAAGTTACAATGTGAAGTAGAAGTGATACCAACACAAGGTCCATCAATTTGATTATCTACATTCTCCCAGCATTGACTTGTAAAAAAACACAAGATAATATTGCAAACCTCCAAACTATTTCATGTTATTTTTATGTATTATTTAACTTCACTCGCAAAAAAAAGACATCAAAGACAGCCTATAGGGTTCACCTTATAACCACACACAAACTGCTAATACTTCTGCTATACGTCAATGTAATAATAATCTTTTTTTTTAAGTTCTCAATTCTCAATTTCTCAATTTTAGGAAATAATACATACTAATCAGACCCAAACCATTATTACTTGATAATTTTAAAAGTAAACTGTTCTTACACAACCAGTAAGAAAATCCTTGTTTTATGGGTAGTTTTTTTTTTTTTTACACTATGACATCATGTTAATATCTTTTTTGTACTGTCAGAAACTAGTCCTGAGCTTGACAGAGGAGGGTGATGGCTGCTGCTGCTGGCATGGCACTGCCTTTGATCTCAAGAAAGAGTAGAGTTAAGTGTCCCAAGTGGTGATGCACGGTGCTACTGCCACCTAGAGGTGAAACATGAGATAATTGTACTAGGAGGGCCGCTTTGCTTCTGTGGGTTCCTTTCTAAATAAGACATTCATCTCTCAAGCAAGAAACTCTGGCTGAGTTAACAGTCCCACAGGTCTGTATCATCATGACTGTTTAGTGTGCGATATACAGGAACTTTTTTCTGAACTTATAATATCAAAGGTCTTCAAATACACATTTTTCTTACTTTTTTTACTTTACCATACCTTTTTATTACAAGTTGCTACCAATAAACTCAGGCAATGCTTTAAAATAAGGTTTTTCAGTAAATTATAAGGCATTAGTAACTTATATATATATAATAACTTATAATACCTTATGTTGACAAATAAGACACCAACCAAAAATGTGTGTGTGAATAAAAATGCTGTAAAGGAATGTGAGATTATTCAGGCATGTATTAGTGGCCCTATAACTAGCTTTTCTTTTGTTTGTTTTAATGCATTTCCACAGACTGTATTCTCTGTGTAAGTTTTTAGAATGTGTAAAGTCTAAAACAGTTTCGTCTCCATTTGTTGCACTTGTCCACAGTCCAAAGCAGTGTCTCTGAAGTGAAGCAGCAGCTCTTACTGTAGGTGTTGCTGTGCAGAGCTTTTCCTCTGAGCCCGCTGCAGCTCTGTTCTTCCCCCGTGTGCGCCTGTGTTTTAGTCATTTTGAGCAGCGCGACTCCATTTCCTCTCCTCATTGCCCCGTCTCTTGTCATGCTCTCACCTGTCCCTCATCTCCACGCCATCATCCAGGACCTGCCGGCCTCCTAAGCAGCACCAGTACGCTCCGTATCTGGGCAACGCACCTAGCAACCGCTCATCGTAACTATGGATTATAACCTGTTGCCAAGGGAGACAGAGATGGTGAATTGATTTTTTTTTTCCACCCTTCTTTTTAAAATGTGAAAGTGAATTTTGTGAAATAAATTCAAACAGGTCAAGGCAGCACACATTTTGTTTTGTGAATACATTAATCATTTTTTTCCAGACATTTTTGTGTAGTTTTAGAATGTTAAGTTCATGCTCATATTTTAATACCCACTACTAACTGTATTACTGAGGCTAAAGTAGAGCAAGTTATCCACTAGAAAGATAGGAAGTTCAGTTTCCACGACACATTGCTTTGGTTGTTCTGCACAGCCATTTCGTCCCACATTTACAGAATGTCCAATCTAAATTCACCGCAGCCACATGAATTGTTTAAAATGAGCAGATATACCATAGACAACAAGATAACACACACACCCAAATCTCTTTTTCAGGGTCCTATCTTCTTGGATTGTAATATGAATCGATGTGATCTGTTACTATTCCAAACCCCCTCACAGTTTGAAGGCGTAAACAT
Organism: Rhinogobius similis; assembly: GCA_019453435.1. Taxonomy (NCBI): domain Eukaryota; kingdom Metazoa; phylum Chordata; class Actinopteri; order Gobiiformes; family Gobiidae; genus Rhinogobius; species Rhinogobius similis. Next base: position 16,989,012 of record CM033621.1, on the reverse strand, counting down.
TGAAAATCCTCCACTTTTTGGTGCTTCAGTGGTGGTGACGTGGATAAGGGCAATGCACAGGTGTGGTTCTATTCCCTGTCACAAACATTTGCCGAATGTCTCTTCCCTCTCTCCCCCCATTTCAGAAAAAAATGCGGTGACACTTGATAATGATTACACTTATTCATGCCTTAATAAAGCATGAACTTAAACCAATTGTTTATGAAGAATGATTCAGGATTAGTAATTATTTAACAAATACACACACTAACCTTAATTAAGTAGAATCATGCTTAATAAATGATATGTTCAATATGAATAAAGTCTTTGTTAAGGCAAAATAAGGTGTAGTTATTGTACATAAATCACTGTTTTATAGCTCTTTATCATTATCCATCCCACATTGTCCCACTTTTTCTTGGTTAAACGTGTAAAGGTGCAGTTAGTATTTAGATTCCACTGTGTCCCCTTTTTCCCCCACCTAAACACCACACTACTGGCACAAACCCCCAGTTCCGTTCTGAGCTGACACACTCTCCAGCCCCCCTCTGTTGGTCTCTGGTTCCTCTCCTCCATTCACTCCATCGCCCACTCTCTGATGAGGGCTTTTACATGGCCACACAAACTCGCCATTAAACTAACCCACCATTTTCCGTCACCTCTGAGCTAAATTACCACACTCGGCTTGGCATCCCCTGGACCGGCTTGTGGATACATGAAAGCCCGCAATTCCCCCTCCGCTATCACCTCTCTGGGCTCTAGCAGGCACACTAATGATAGGCTGCCACCCGAGAGCCTGTGGACTGCACCGCTAATGTCCTTGGGAAGTGTAGCCTGGTATGAGCGTGCTCCAGGACAGTGACCGTGCTCCCCCTCCAGTCTGCCCCCGTATCAGCGCGGCCCAGCCTCTGTGTGGTAATGGTCACATATGAGCTTGAACCCTGATGGCTGGGCGCTCGCGATGAGGGCCGTGGGTCTGACAGAGGTTCCCTGCCATTAGTTTAGCATACAGTGCGCAACTGGGAGTAGTGAGCCGTGCACTGTGCGGCACCGAGGCTCACATCGCAGCAAAGATCCTCAAGTGCAATATCAACAAGAGAACGTTACTCCTGCTGCGTGATTAGAGACAAAACACCTCTGCTTTAAAGAATGTATCAACCTCTGTTTCAACATGTGGTTTATGTTTGTTTTGCAGACATGTTCTCATCAGTGGCCATGGCCACAGTTTATTTCTTATTATTTATTGATCTGAATGCAGACGTAATGCTGTATGTGTCAAATATTACTGTGATAGCTTTAAGTCAAAGACATTTTATTTGTTTTATTGTTTTATTTACATTTTCTCATGTAAGCCTGGCCTGTACAGGAGGCATTGTTGCTAAAAGCCCAACAACAAATCCACTAGTAATTTTTTTGGTCCTGGTTTTGGACCAGTTTGAGTCCTAACATAGATTTCATTTGGTCTCATTCTAGTCCTGATTTAGTCTTTGTCTTGTCCAGAATTAGTTTGTGTTTTAGTTCCAGTCTTGACCCAATTTTAATGTTGTGATTGGTTTTTTTGGTTTTGTTTTTCTCCATTGTGAAGAAGGTGAAGTAGCAAATAGTAGGACTAAAAATGTCTCAGGGACTTACCACCATCTTGTGGATCTTTCAGGTAACATGTGATTTTGAGTGTCATAGTATTATTTTAATCCTAATAAAAGATAAAGAACTATATTAGGGTGGGGGGTACTAAAATAGCACAAGAATACAATTAAATGATGGTGCATATACCTTAGAATAGAATATAACTTTAATTGTTGTATTTCTTCAACATGACTCAACAAGGCAAACATACTCATCCACAAACCACCCAGACACATAAAACAAAAAATATAAAACCACATGCTTAAACAAAACAGTGCTAATGTGTGCTATTTAGGACTGTTATTAATGAATGATTTCTTGTAGATGTTGCAGGGTCTGTATCGTTTGCCTGAAGGAGCAAAGTGAAAGAGTGATGCAGGGGGTGAGAGGCGTCCTCGCTGATGAGACTGGCTTTCCTCAGCACCGATCAGAGAGCGGGGTTTGTTATCAGTCACGGATTTATTACACAGGATAGTTTTGTCTTGTTCAACAGTGAGAAAACGTAACCAGGATGTCATTGTATGCAAGGATGGATTCCACTTTACACTTTTGCCCAGCTTCAAAGGAGGGGGGGGGGGGGTATTAAGCTTTGCAAATTTTCCTTTTCTACCACATTAGAAAGTTTGTGGCGTGTTTACATTTGTAGTAAGTGTCTCCTTGTGATCTAAAATGGTTTTATTTGCCACCTACTTTTCTTCACACATCACATCCTCCTTTAGAAAGAAGCGCTCTGTAGCCATATCCATATCATTCATCATATCATTTCTTTTTGTTTTTCCAATGTTAAAACCATTTACTTGTATTTCGAAAGTCAGTTTTTAAAGATGGTTAAAGATACACACTTTTTCCAGATAAGTGGCCAATCAAGTGTTTAGGCTTAAGGTTTGTGGGAGCGTGTTTTGACTCAACCCAAATGCCCTTTGTTTACTCTGTGGTGTTATACTCTGCTGATAAAGCCAACATAATCCAATGATGATATGCCAAAATAATAGATTTATACATGTCTGTCCTGTTGGAGAAAGTGTAGGTGTGCTTGGCTTCCACATGAGGGCAGTAGTGATATTCTATTGGACACATTGAGTGGACTGAACAGGGCCTGCCTGTAGTCCCGCTGGTAACAAAGGATTAGTCGGTGGTCCAGCAAAATCCAAAGACAGTTGTGTTTAAATTGTGCAAATCCACTATGAGCTAAGGGAGTTAAGCTAGTCTGATTTCACGCGCAGTCAAACAGACCTCTGGCTAAGCACACATGGCTGAACAGTGCTAGAGAAAGGGATAATGGGACAACTTTTTATAACCAGTTTGTTTTACTCTTGATTGTTGTTGTTTTTCTTTTTTTTTTTTTTTTTTGGTCTTTAAAATGTATTTATTCAAGGGTCTGAGGTGTTTGCAAGCGATGCACTGTGCCTAAAACATTGTGCAGAGCAGTTATGCCTAAATAAATATTGAGGTTAAATCTACTGTGAGATTTGCTGCAATGTCAGCGCTGAAAAGAGTTTGCCTTTTCAGCGGGCACATTGACATTCGTCTCACCGGGGGACAATGGGACTTTAGCGGTGTGTTGGAGTGAGTAGGTAAGTAGTATGAGTGGAGATAGGGACCCAATTAAACTGACACAAAGATGTTGACTAAATATGAAGTGTGCAAAGTGGGAACTCTGTCAGGCTGATCATTTGAGCAAACGGTAGCTTCAGTCCTCCTGGGGTGATATGGGGCAGAGTGACAGGGCAGACGTGGTAGTGATTCATACTTTAAATTTCAGAATGTGTATCAATCTTAAAGAAAGAAAGAAAAAAAGTAATAGGCTAATAAATCAAATTAAATGAACAAACAACTGTCTGGCGATTTAATATCAGTGTAACTAGCAGAGCAAGTGTATCTTAAAGGAAAAATATTACACAGTTTTTGTATTGTTATTATCCTTTAAACATGCTCTTGAGTACCTTAAAACAAAAAAAAAGAAATAATGACAGATTTTCTCAGATGTATGGACACTTACTGAGTGCACCCAGCCAGTAGATGGCACCTAGCCCGATACACAATTCAGTCACGTTATCTCGATTAAGAGAATGTGTAACAAGCAATTATCAAGGAAGTAGTTGCAGTGAACGGAAGAAATGTTTAGACGCTTAAACGTCCCAGATCCAGGGAGTTCAGCAGGAGGAGTTTTTGATGGTGGGAGGGGAGCTAGCATTCCTCAAAACGTGAATGCAGCTGAATGCTACTTCAAGTATGTTTTGATGATGATGATGTATCCTTTAAGTTTGCTGCTCATAAATAATTTCAAATAAAACAGATAGCAAAGGGCGTTTAAAGTGCATATGCAGGTGGTCATGTTTTTCTAAGTATTTCTTGTTCCGACTTGTCAATAGTTTCCGTTCATGTTCTTGAATGTGATGAGGTCATAACCTCAGATGGAGGGCAAGAGCTTTGCCACGAAATACTTAAAAGGTAAATTCACCGAACCTGAGGATTTCTCTTAGTGATTACACCTAAGAACTCATTATATTACAACAAAAATCTGCATTTTAACAATATTTATTTTAGCTGCCCATCATCTGTATTAATTATTATTGGCTGATAGAATGTTGTGATGTCACGTGAACACAACCTTCAAACTGAACACCCTTCCATCTTGGAATTCACTTGAAAACTAATTTCCGAACCCTGAGTAATGCAACATGGCTGTGCTTTGCTTCAGGGTAAAGTGAAATATCCGACAATGTTATAATAGAGAGGACGTATTTTCCCTTTATTTGTTCTCTACTGTCCACCCAAAATCACTGTTTCACAACATGTTTCTAGACCGATTCACTGCGGAGCATCTTGGGCCACTTCTGGTAATGGTAACGGAAATTGTTTCCGCGCAGAGGTCCTGGCTCGCAGGGGGCTGCTACGTGACCAGCCGATGTTACACAGACATAAAACATGTTTATTAATAAATAAAATCAAAATCATACCTGAATTATACCTTTTCCTCTTCAGGCCGAGTTAAGATGCCTTTCCATGCTTGTGGCACTGTGAGACTGTACGAGATGTGGCTGAAGCTACGTAAACAAGACACAACTTCCGGTCTATTGTCCGCTTTTTCTGCATTTATTGTACTTCTATGTGCATCTACGACAAGTTTTCACGTCGCTTTAAAAAATCGACACTTACGGACCTTTGGAAGCACCTCTGACTGCACCGCCCCACTATTGAAACGTTCCTATAGGTACCTTTTAAAATGTGAGGTAACTCTAGTAGTTCTTAGGGTCTATAGAATAAGGTACTCTGGCCCATAGGTACGCACTCCTAATGTTGCTAACATCTACATGGAGCTAATGTAAACAAAACAAACATTCACTCTCAAATTTTGAGTTAAACTGTAATATAATAATTATGTCCGTGATACGAAATCAACACTTTCCTATTTTTTATTACTTGGTCGAGTCATGATCATAGAAATATGACTAATCTGGAAGATGATTTCAAAATGGCGCTATTTATCCTTATAGCGTGTGCTCATGAAGCCATTTTTTTTTTTTTTTTTCCGCATTACTTCCTGCTTTGAGTAACGAGAGCGATCACGCACATGCTAGTTTTTGTGTCAACGTTAGCTTGTGTGATTGTAGTTGTATTCTTCATATTAGATCAAACATGAAAGCGTCTGAAATGAAATAAAATACAACTTACAGGTGTCGCTAGTCTAGCAATGTCCCCTTGCTTCTGTTTCTGTCGTCCAGCGTACGTACTCGTTCACGTGGCTCACACATGTTTAGCGTGACGTCATTTAATATAAAAAAAAGTAATTTTCAGACTTGGGAAAACTATACTGTGGGTGTGATTTGGATCTAAATCTATGTTTGTACTAACTATGTTTTGATGTAGTCTAGCCCAGGGGTTCCCAAACTTTTCATTCCGGGACCCCCAAAAGAGCCATGTAATAGACTGAAATGAATGAAGAAATCCAAGGAAAACAGGATGTCTTTTGTGAGTATATTTGAAAAATCTTTGCAGCAAAAAAGGAGACATAAGTCTATCAAATGCAGAGTTATCATCTTCCCCAAAAGGGGTGGTGCTGGTTACAATATTTATATCTTAATACCATACAGGAAAGGATTCACAAGGAGGAGAGACACTGAGCCAGTTTGAACTGGCCACAAGATGAAACTTAATTAGGATAACAATGTCTCAAGGTCTTTTTAGCAGTTTCTCAATGCACAGTTTTTCATTCAGTAATTTTCCACCTCACTCGGGACCAGCAAAAGTAGCAGTAGTAACCCTAACCCTTTGTGTCTAACATTATTTATTTAGGCTAGTTTTTATGTTTTTACTTCAAACTTAAGCTTTATCCTCATTTTATTGGAAACCTTTTATCCATTTGACTTTCTCCAGTGTTTCCTCTGAGGGGCCCTCTGTACTGGGAGCGGTGGTTGGCTGTGGCTGCTGGGCGCTGGCTCATGGGCCCCTGGTGTAGGTGTGTGCCTCATCTCTCCTGTGGGCCCTGAGTCTGTGTCCTGTGATGACTCTCTGCTCCTGGTGCAGACGGCTCCTCTGATGGCGCTCCCCCAGCTGGTTCAACTGTATTCAACCTCATGCTCATTATTTACTAATTTATTAATTTAATGCACATCTATGTGTGTGTGTGTATGCGTGTGTGTACTTGTGTGTTTGTGTGTGTGTGTATGCATGTGTGTGTGTGTGTGTCCGTGCGTGCGTGTGTATGTGTGTGTGTGTATGCATGTGTGTGTGTGTCCGTGCATGTGTTTGTGTCTGTGCGTGTGTGTGTGTGTGTGTGTGTGTGTGTGTGTGTGTGTGTGTGTGTGTGTGTGTGTGTGTGTGTGTGTGTGTGTGTGTGTGTGTGTGTGTGTGTGTGTGTGTGTGTGTGTGTCTGTGCGTGTGTGTGTGTGCACGTGCATGTGTGTGGATGTGTTGTGGGGGGTGGGGATAGTGATAGGGTAGTGGGTGGGTTCTGGGGGATTGGTTTAATGTGTAAAATAACAGTAGTATTGATTTCAAGAGTCAAATTATGTTAAATCAGGTTTAATGCTGTTTATTTGAATAGTTGAATGGTCTCATTGGACTCTATTTCACCAAAAGAGCATGTTTTACATTAGAATTAGAAAATTTAAAACATGCTGTTTTAGGTTAGACCAGTGGTTCCGCTCTGTTGGGAACCACTGGTCTAACCTCTCATACACACTTTAAGTTAAAATATCTATGGGTGTCCAAGGTTTGGTGCAATAATGCATAATACAGGAGATTTAACAGTTTGGCACATGAATATATTAGCATTAATCATACAGCAAGCATAATGTTTTACTAAATCATCTTTTGTTCTATAGATACATTGCTTGGAAGTTTAACATTTCATGGCTTCTGAACATTAAACCGTAATAATAACAACAATAATATACTGTATTTTGTTGCACTTTACACAAGAAGAAAAAAAAATCAAAACTGTAATATAAAGCCAAATATGCACTTAGGGTTTTCCTTTTAGGGTTTTATTTAAAAGCACACACAATGTTAAAGCAATTTTTTTACTCATTAGCATTATTTTTACCCAGATTTTAAATTAAAAACCTTATCTGAATAATAAAAGAGTACATTAAGAGTGCACGTTAAACACTATAGCTGGGAATACGTTAGCAGGAGACCGGCTCTGACACGGGGGAAGTGAGGAGCAAGTGGTGCTGAACGAGAAGACTCTGACAACCAGGTGGACAGGTCCCCACCCTCATCTCCTCTGTCTTTCATTTGAATAATGCATGCTAATTACCTACTTGCCACGCGCACAACTGTCACCATGCAGGCCCTAATAAACAATAGCGCGTTATGTGCAAGTCTCAAACAATGAACAAGCGCGCACGAGCGGCTGTCGCTGCAACTCATATTCGCTGGCACATTCACAATAGAAACTTAGAACGTGTTTGATAAACTTGAGAAAACCCCTTAACAAAGCCTGTCAGCCTAAATGTAGACTAATGATCGACCGCCGCAGCTAAGAAAAGAAAGCAGAGCACTGTGAAGGCCCCATGCGTCAAGACGTTAAATATCTCTGAAGCGAAATGTTGAAAGTTTATGTAGTAAGAAAGCTACCCAAAGCGCCATGATGCTTGGGTCAGCTGAGCTCTTCACCTCAGATACAAAATGACAATCATAATCCACGGTTTACTAAGAGGTTTAAGATGTTTCGAAAATCTGTAATGGTATTTTGTTTCTAAAATAATGTGTTGTGGGAAGAGGCCATCCGACTTGTTCTTACTTTATTCCTTTTTGTCCATCATCAGATAAAAGGAAAGTATCGAGCTGCTGGGAATGTTATATATATTTAGTGGGCTCAATCAGGGTCAGTTTGTAAACAAAAATAACCTAAAATTCACAAAACAAAAACAAAAAAATGGAAAAAGGCAGTTTATATTCTGCCTGGACTTTTACTTCATTGGAAGTCTCTAAATCTAATTTTTAGGGAAATTAACTTCAGCTTTTAAAGAGGAACTGTCAAAACCCAACAACTGCCCAAACTAGTGTCAAGCACATTCATCGTAGAAAAATCTTGGCGGGATTTTTAATAAGAGTCCAATAATTTGTTTATTCTGCAAAAGGATCAGAAACAGCTTCATTTTGAATTGGGGCTCATTTTAGTCAAGCATTTTATAGTAAAAATAGGCCGTGAGCGTCAAGGTCTTTGTTACAGGTAAGGTTTTTTGTTATAGTTTAAGTTTATGAAGTTATTTTTGCTTTCTTGCACTAACATAATTCTTAGTTTATCTTCCCACGATATGTGTGTAAATAGCTAATGTTACAATAACCTTAAAAAACAAAATTAAACAATATTGGATTCAGTTTTGAAGGAAGCAGTTTTGTTTCACTTCACATGGTTAGCAAAGAATGTTGTTGAAAATACTCAAGTAAAGTACACTCCAGTCGCTCTACACTCTGCACAACAAAGCCTATACATTCTTCTTGTAGCTCCCATACGCTGCTACCCTTGCGGTTTATGTGCTTCCATTCATACTTCTAAATCATTTAATCCCAGCATGAAACTAATGCTAGCACCACTTACATTATGTTGTGGGAGCTCAGGGTTTTCAGCCCATTCACTGAGGCTTGGTTTCACAGAAAAATCCTCTGTTGGCTAAACCTGCAATTCCGCTGATGAGCTTTCTGGCTGTAAACCTGAAACTAGGTGACTGGCAAACTGTGAACCGCTGCATTTAGAGGTTATACTTGTGTGTCTGTGTGCATATTTTGACGGAGCACACAGCCATTTGCACAACAAGTTCCCTCCCCATAAACAGTGGCGATGAGGGGCTAGAATGACCCTTGTGCTGCAGAGAGTGCTATTGGTATGCAGGAGATGGTTCGTCCTCAACAATAATTTGGGGATAAAATCAATGATGCTGCTACTGAACGGCTCGTGGTTTTTACTAGCTCCCCTAAGTGACTTTAGGAGGGGGCGTGTGGTACCCAGACACAGGGGTTTGACAGATCTTCAACAGCTGTGTTGGTGGAGGGCCATGTGCGAGCGGGGAGAGCATGTTGACAAGGCTGTCCATTAAGCCCTGAATGACACACGACCAGGGTGGTAAAGCTCCCATCCTCTATCACTGAGTTTGCTGCCTACAACCTTGCAATAATGGATTCCTACTTGACGGATTCCGCTTGATCACATCTCAGTTGAATCTCCATTAAGATGTCAACGTGGTGGTTAATGTATTTGAGATTTTCGCCCTCGTCCTGCTAAACCATTATTTATGACACTTATTAGTAAGCGTAACCCAGCCATCAATTAATGTCCTGCAGGCATGCTAAGCAATTGGGCCCATTGGCGTCGGACCAAATGTACTGGAACGTCCATTAATAGTGCAATCCACACACAAGTGAACACATTCAAATGAGCATTCCGGAGCTCTCGAATGCAGAGCTTCGGGCAGGACAAAATTGCAGAAAGTACGTTTAACAAATTAGACGTTTAAGTCGTCGTTATGCCATCAAACACACAGCTAACACGTCAATAAATGATTCATGTTTTTAGCATTAATGCATTTTCCTTAAAGACATCAGCCATTTTAGCGTTTTCTTTTTGGTGAAAAAACACACATAAACATAATCAACTGACTGGGTAACTGAACTTTCCTGTTTTTATATGTGAGAACTACCATAAAAATCTTTCCTCGTCTTTCCCATCCATTTCTGGGTGTTGACTGCACGATTTGTTTGTCTTATAATAATTATGGCTGTCACATTACAGGACGAGACCTACGATCCACGATTTGAGCCACAACTAAATACTTTTAGTTTTTAGTTGTGGCTCAAATCTTCAGACATATTTTGTCGCATATGGCCAAAATCGTTCATTGGACACCTGGCTTTAATGACTATGAGGCAAACAAACGAACATGACATAACAGTAAATGTATAAAAATATAACAAATCTTCATTTAAGTGCGCAGCAATAAATCACACTTTTGACCAGTGTTGGCGTTGTGTTGTTGTACAAGACATCTTAGCCAACTTACCCGTGTGTGAGTGATGAGAAGGGAAAATGGTGCAGATTGGCAGCCACACTTCTGTCGGTCTACCCCAGGGCAGCTCTGGCTACAGAATGAGCTTATAAACAGCAGATGGATGTGAAGAAATAATGCAGTGGCAAAGTTCTGAGTGTTCATAATGTTAATCAAATGTACTGTGAACTACCAGGCATGACAGTCTCCTTTTCTCCTCTACGATTTCATTATCTGTTGCATGTAGCAACTACCTGTTCCATTCTATGAAGATTTCATGGCCATACCAAACCAAGAATGCCCAATTTAGTCTCATAAGCTGAGCAGGGTTGGGCTGGGTTGGACACCTCTGGGAATCCCAGGTGCTGTAGTGCAGTGGTTGTCGTTGTGGCCCCGCAGGACACTTACACACCTCGTCTATGCAGTTGGTTTGTGATTGTGATTGCTGGTGGTGAGAGACCTGCTTCAGTCTGTTCCATCAGTCTACCCCATGACGGCTGTGGTCACAGTCGTAGCTTACCATCACTCTGTATGGAATGAATGAATAATGAACAACTGTAAACTTCAAGTATATAAGAAGAAGAATTATTAAAAGTATTGTTTATTTATGCTGCACCAATATCCACTTTCTGGATGTTAGACACTGTCAGGGTACAAAGGCACAAACCCTGAGGGTCACATGTGAACTTTCTGAATAAATCTTAGTCAGACCCCAAATTATCTGTATTTTTCCTACCTGAAAATTTTATGAAAGCAACATTTCGAGTAATGTTTGCAGTGAGACTATGGAGGGTGACTTGTTCTTCGGTCAACAGTGATCAGAAAAGGCTATAGGTACAAGCATCAGGAGTCGATGAGCAACAGTGTCCCTGGTTGCTGTGGATGACTGTTGTTTGTTGTCCATATCACATGGAGCTAAACTGAAGAAAATGGTTGGATTCAGGCAGCTCAAACATGGAGCACTTGATGGATATTTTATGTCCATAGTTAAAGCAACTGTCGGCGCCTTCTTTGTTTGGCCATCTTCTAGATAAGCGTTATATTTTGGTAAGCCTTGGAAAGTGTGTCCACAAAGCTTCTCTCTGTCAGACAATCGTTCATTCCTCCGAGTAATAACAGCTTGTCTGCTCTTTTGTTGTGATATGACATACGCCTTCAATGATGACTGTTGATTGTTTTCCACCATTTTCACAAACACCAAGCGTTTGACGGAGGATAATGAACACATTCAACCTGGTGACATAGATTAATCCCTGGTCTCGGCTCTTCACACATGACTGTACTGCATCTGTTACTGCAGGCTGCCATCAAGGGAAAACAGAGCTACAGGGAAATTATCTTTTCTTTATGGATTTTTTAGCTTGTCATGTTCTGAAAGCCCTTTCAAGATGCCTGCTAACTTTTCATGGAAATTTTATTTCCCTGAACACTTCTCAAAAGGCTACCATTTGTAAAACAGATGTTTTGGCATTTTGCTTTCTTCACTTTGTTTCTTCTAAAGAAAACACAACATAAAAAAGGATGGATGAATGAAAATGACTTTCTCTCTTTTGAAGTGACATATGAAGGTGAATCTGAGTCCATATAGTGATTTGCGATATAAATGGAAAGGCAAGGAGCATTCAAATCACTCAACATAAATGTTTTTGGCAGTTCGCTGGCTGCCAATTGCTAGTGTTTTGTGAATAAAGTAGCCTGTATTATTTGGTAACACTGTAATTTGTTTATCTTTGTACCCAAAGTTTACCAATGACACAGCTGCTTTCCTTTAACATTCTTTCTAAGGCCTTGATCTTTTCTCTTCTAGTTTCTGTGCGGACTTGTGAGTATGTGTGAACCCCAGACCCGTAGGGCAGAGGCTCCTGTCAGGCCCGCGACTGAGTGATGAATGTGAGTGCAGCCAGGGGAACCGGGCGCCCACTGCATTGACTCCCTCGCGCTCTCTCACACACACTCGCTCAGTCAGTCTGAAGGAGTGTTTATGCATTTCAGGGGTGAGGAGAGCCACTGGAGGAAAATTGTGGCCACACTGTGAGTTTGGCTCCACACAGTGTCTGAGTGGATGCCAGTGCATAGTATGTGTCTGCATGTATAACACAGCAGTGGTGCATGTGTGCGGCTGTGAGCGCCTGGTGTGATAATGTTTCTGTCTTCTCATGGGCCTGATCCTCGCTCATCCTGACACCCCCCATGCCCTCTCCGTCACACTGCTGCTCTCATCACAAACCTAATCGTCTCACCCCCTCGGCAACTACGTGCTGAGCAAATTAAAGCACCCCTGCGCCCCTTTCTCTCTCTTTTGTACTACTCTTTGTCTTCTTCCTGCCTTCTCCCCATCCTTCGTTTCCTTCCCAATAATTTCTGCCTTTTGTATGGAATGGGTGCCTGAATTTAAGTGGCCACAGCCCTTCAATAATGTGTTTACTTATCTCTATTTGGCTATTGAGCTTCTGACATTTTCAATTTATGTTTACAAATTGCAAACATTAACATGTAAATGTGGAGGATGCCTCACGGGGCTTGCGTATTCACTGAAAAGGGGTCATGAAACGGGACAACAAATCAGTGACGGCAAAGCTTGTTCCGAAAGCACAAATGCATATCAAGCATTGTTGGACAGCAGTTAATGGGCCCAAATATGCAAACACAAAATTGCACTCACAGCGGCCACAAAGAGACCAGTGGTTTTGGCCTTGTAAAGAGAATTTTCTTCCTTTTCCTCATGGCATTCGAAGGTGTGCAGGATGTTTTCTCTGGATATTTTTCATTTCAGTAACGCATTTACAACACAAGGGTGAATGAAGAAATATTACCTGAAAGCAATGGTCTATAATGATAAAGTCTTCTATTTTCTGTAACAAGTAGTTCTAGAAAAAAAATTAACTATCTTAACCTAAATAACAAAAAATGTTATGAAGACTTAGAATTAATGTTCCAAGCCTTATTAAAAGCGTGGTGGCTCAGCAAAACTACGCCAAATGTAAAATTGACTTATTTGTCATATCGTCTGGTTCGCTGCTCCAGATATGTTTCAAATTGCGGTCCTCTGTGAAAAGGTTTGAACACCCCTGAGGATCAAACTAAAACTGCCGTGACCTATACAATATTTGCCACTGAGCTGCACATTTTTTTTCCATTTTTAATTTTATAGAAAGAAGTCATGGATACATGTTTATAGTGACTACTACAATGTCAACTAGTAATTTGGTTTATTGTCATGTTTGTGTACGTATATTGAAACACAACTTTCAAAAGTTTAGTAGCCTTGGCACTATTGCATCTGAGCCAAGAAATAATCACATATTGCAAGGAGAATAGGCCCACCACACTGCAGCCTCCGAGGCATTTCAATCAAACAAGAAGCCCTAATTCATTTTCTCCTTCTAGACACAGTCAGTTGAAGTTGAGACTGTGATTACACGGGCAGACTGAGTGACTTAATACTGTATCATAAAAGCAAAGAAAAAGGCAAAGTCTATATTCAGTAGTTCAAACTGTGTTTAGTGCTAGCGCCGCTCTGAAGCCTGTAACAGAGAGCGCCTGTGGCTGGGGAGCGGAGTAAGGCAGGAGTAATCTATAACGGAGAGGCTATGTAATGAGAAAGATGTGCCAGCCGTCTGCTCACTGTGATAAGATGAAGAAGTTCCCCCAGGGCCTAAAGCATCTCTGACCCAAACATCAACAAAGACAACAAACGGGTTACTGCCCAAACCATTGCCATTTTCCCCTTCTCTCTCATTCATCCCTCCCACAGCGTTTACGCCATCTTCCCAATCATTCTATTTATCAATTCCTCCTCTCTCTTCTCTGCAACTGAGGGTCAGTTTTGACAGTATTTTTCATTCGGTTTTAGTCTTGAGATTTACTCAAAATCCTTACACTAGTTATTTGTTTATTTGAATGTATGAGTTGGTAACACTTTATAATACCTACACTTTTTTGGGCCTTCATAACTCTTTTAAGTCCTTAAATCATCGCCAGACTCGTTCTGAGTATTTCTGCTACTGCTAGGCTGAACATCGTGTGTCTTAAAGTGCTACCATAACTAAATTGTGAATATCTCTAAGCGCCATCTGCTGGCTGGATGCACTCAGTAAGTGTCATTGCACACAGCAGGTAAATCCTTTTATTTAGTCCATAATAATTAACATTTATTATTATTATTTTATTTTTATTTTTTTCAAAACATGAGATGGCAAATTTAAGGTACTCAAGAGCAGGTTTAAAGGCTAATAACAATATGAAAAATGCATAATATTTTCCCTTTAATTAAGGATTTACTAAGCTCAAATCATTTGTTCATTATGAATGAACATTTTGTCCATGCATTATTAAGGCATGACTAAGTGTATTGTACAATGTACCAAATTTATTCATGGAAACCCTTAGCATCTTGTTTTCATGGGGGACCAAGACCAGTTTATGCACTTAACCATTTGTAGAGGCTTATAATTACCTTATAAATGCTAATATGCCATTAACAAAAACATGTGTGTGTTAATAAATCATGTACAAAATGTTTTGAACAGCAGTAATGAGCTGCTTATAAAACAATTTTCAATAACCAAGAGATAAATGCTTTTAAAATGCCTTATAAGTCCTTATAAACAAATAAATAGTGCTTATTAACCGGTTTACAGATTATTTACTAAGAAACCTGATTTTAAAGCGATATCAAATTTTTTTAGTCTTAGTGTATTTTTAGTAGAAGAAAAAAGCCATGATCATTTAGTCGACTAAATCCATAATAGTTTTAGTCAACCAGAAAATATATGTACTTCAATCAGCTGTATGGCAGTGCTCAATGGGCCGTGCTGGAGGTCTTGTATGCGCTGGTTTGGGCTCTCGGATTAAAAAGGTAAACTTGGATCACTTCTCAACTCAATCATTTATGTTTTGTTTTTATTATTTGACAAAAACATCAGTACTTTTAGGCGACACAAACATCAACTTTTAAGAATAGTTTTAGCCGACGAAAAAGCCATAACTTTTTATTTAGTTTTCTTTAATCACTATGACGAAATATTTTATTCAACCAAATTAACACTGCTACAACCCCAAGTCTTTACCCCATTGTCTATTTTCTCTACATTTTCTCCTCCTCAATTCTTTCCCCGCTCTATATCCGTGCCCAAATCCAGCAGCACACAAAAGCCGCACCACCATGTAATCGGTTTCATCAGCGTTTTTTATTAGCTAAAGAAGAATACATGGTAATTAAGGAGAGAGCGGCCATGCGTGACGGTGAGAGGCTTCACCCAGTCGTCGATGTGGAACAGAGAAGGGAAAGTAAGAAGAAAATAGGTTGTGCAGGGGCAAGGACGGGCGGGACGAGGGCTGCGGAGAAAGGGCAAGGAGGAAAAAGGGAGGAGAGATAAGAGCGCCTTGAATAGAGACAGGAAATGAAAGGCTGGAGCAGAAGGGGTCACAATGATTTTGCTCTGGCTGTTGTGTGGAAGAGGACGCCGGTGGAATGGGAAATGAGACTAATGTCCTGTTAATGTGGTCCGAATCACACTGCACCAGTATGACGGACCTCTGCAGCCATCATCAGCCTAATCCCCTGTGTCAACTTAAATGGCCCATTCAGAACAAGTGCACCGTGAGGGCGCTATCAGAACAAGGACTCCATCGCTGTTTCATGCTAGGTTGGGTTTTATGTTCTTCATTGGGGTTGAATGATACATGTGCTAATGAAGTAGTCGAGAGATGCTCCCTCATTGTTGAGCAACTTGATAATGCGGAGAGGCACTGAGGCAAAATCATATACTCCGGTTATAGTGCGCTTGACTAATTCAAACTGCACCATAAAACATTCGTGCTCTTAATTGGCGCATGACTTGAGGAGCGTGAATCGTTCCGTGTTGTGAGCTGACTCCCATGAACTTAATAACCTTCAGTAAGTTTTTCCAACTCAAATTAGCACGCGTTCCAAACCATAAAAACTACCTTCTAATCAGAGGTGCGTATTGTGTTTGTACTCAAGTAAAAGAATAAGGCTAAATAATAAAAGCTCTGCTCATCAAGGTCAAACAATTAATAGAGGACAAAATTTGGTGTCGCTTTTATAGTTACGCCAAAGTGTTTCTAATCATAGAGCATTCCTTTTTGGAGTGACGTTATAAGTAATTTACTAAAGTAACTAACTAACTCAAATAAATGCTCAAATAAGAGTAAAAAAGTGACTAATAAAACTACTTGAATACAATGTAAAATGGATGTAAAGTGTATTTAAAATGTGATTTATGGGCTACTACAAAGTTTGATTAAACAGTAAAAATGTGCAGCTTCTGGTATTTCCAAAGAATAGACACAAATTACAAAAACAATCTTCAGATCATTTAATATTGTTAACATAAGGCTTTTATCACTATAGGCTTACTCAAAGTTTTACCCAAAAACAAAATATTGCTTGAATAAAATTAGGTGCCGAAAACTAAAACTGTTACTAAACATAGATGTAACTACCCATCTTTGTTTGTAAAAGACAAGAAACTTTTTTACACTTGTGTTTTACATACGTATACCAATCAATTTTAAGTTTACACATTGGTTAATTCAATTGTTGTAGCCCTAAGCATGCACTATTGGAAGCACTATAAATCCGTCACCAAATGTATCACAAAACACATATATTTTTCACATTTTATTGAGTCATCGTGTGTGCAGAACAGCACTAAAACCACAACAAGAGCAGATCTTTAGCTTCAGCAGAAATGAGTGCAGTCGTGTGTGCGGTGGTGGCTGGCGACAAGTCATGCAGAGATGTTCATGTATTTTCCAAACACACAATGCTCATTTCACACACAGATCGTTACAGCAGAAGCCAGTGGACCAAAGAGACCTAACTCTGAG